>CACRXP010000025.1:1472406-1483602 GCA_902702965.1 Spirometra erinaceieuropaei
CCGTTTGGAAATTTCCTTCTTGCGAGTCCAAAATTTAAACCGCGCGGCAGTTGGTTCAGATATGTGAACATTGGGTGAACATTTTATCCGAAATTATTAATTCGTCAGTATTCATAGAAATCAGTCCGAGCGATTTAAGTGCCAGTTGAAATATAGAAATATAGAATAAATCATTCCGACCACAAGGGGTATGTCAACAGCTGTAGCACTTTAATCACAAAACACAGACAAAATTGATAAACCATAATAGTGAGAATAAAATCTGCGAAAGAAAGTTGGATGTAACAGAATTCTTTTAGGGGAATTGATAAAACTATCACAAAACACCAAAATCCCACATCCTGCGAACCGTGTTTGTCTCACTAAATCAGGCGTCAAAAGACTCTTATACAGAAAATCAGCAGTCGGTAATTGCTGCGGTCGTGACTTAGTGTGCGTCAGCTAGCACCACCGTCGTAGTCGCCTTTCTCTACAAGCAGCCAAGTCCACAACCTGTATGCCAGTACGAGAACAACTTCCATTGTTCACCCAACCTTGGGTTTGGCTAGGCGTTCATAGCAAACTATCCGTGTGTTTTGCATTTTCGTCGAACCTCATCTGATTTTGTGCGTGGCCTCCGTAAGTCGACGTGTGATTTTCTTAAAAATCCATCTACGCCTTTTATGCCAGGCCATGAGTAGTTCTGCATGTGTGGGGTTGCTTCTATAGGAGCAGATGGAATTTGTTGAGGCTTTCCTTCTGAGTTCAACTATTATCGAGCGAACCAAGTTAACAGCTTTTTTCTGGGAGGTCTCAGGAATTTCATTTTAAATTGCAAATGTGTCCGAGATTTGACGATGTTTATTGTTGAATTTTAGTCTGTAGAGATGGGACATTCGTCCGTAAAGGAAGAAAAGTTTCTTCTGAGTCTTTGATATGGTTACGAGGACATTAGCCTTAGACTAGGCAAACAGCCACAAATCACTACACATTATATTGATGAGGCTGACTGAACGAGTGTTAGAAGGCAGCCAGCGAATAACATTTTGTGTAGTGATGTTTAGGGCCTGAATCCTGCCGAAGGGTGCGATGGAGACGTTAATAGAGCGGAACAGCTGACGCTAGAGGGAGAGGCTGTAAGTGTAAATAGTCAGTCTTTGGAACTTTATTTTGCATAGGCGATGATGATTACCCTGAAGGCCTTTAGCCCAGATGCCGCAATCCCCATTTAGAGAACCATCCTAGGAATTATGCTAGATATAGACATGTGTGTTATTTGAGTCCGATTTGTTTCACTCAGATACAATACGCTTGACACTATATGCTTTACACAACCTTGAATGAGACATACAACAAGCACATGTATTTTACCTGCTGACAACTTCGTTCTGACTTACTAGTTTGTAACTGTTGGGATACTGCTATGTTCGTTTCCCAGATAGCCTACTCATTGTGCCCAGCTAATGGGTTTATCACTCACATTGTTGACCCTATATCGTTCATAGCTCCTTCTGTTTTATTTCTGTGCATAAATATTCCCATTCGGATTAGTCCTCACTCTACTTTTTATTGATCAGATTATTTATCTAGCCCTTACTTGCTATTCAGGTTGAATTACCTTTTCATGCAATAGGAGTGCTATCCTTCAATCCCACTGTCAAAGCGCCAGTCATCTAGCCTAATTATCTGACCTTTGACCGACATCGGCTAATTATTTCCAACGACTCCACCAGCCAGTCGATAGCCGGCATTCACAACTTTGACCTGCCATCCGTGTGACATCGCGTTCTGACTGCGTATTGTAGAGTTCCGTTTCGCCCTCCGTCAGATTAAACGAGAGGATGCGAAATTTCACTATGTTGTGGCAGCACTCTCAATGGATATCACCACCGACTTCCGCGACATCAGAGATTGCCCGCCCACAGAATCCTTTTATACTGCCCTAAAGGAGGCTCACAACACCCCCATTTTCCTGTCATCGCAATAACGTCTGCAACTCGTAATATCTGAGGAGGGCCTTGGTGAGAGGAAGCCTACGCAACTACTTAGGCGTTTGGAGCAGCTGACAGACGGAAAAAAGCTGGACGCCACCACCTTCAAGCAACTTGTTCTCCAACGCTTGCCCCCTTGTGTGCAAGCCATCCCTGCGCCTAACATTCCTTCATCGACTGTTCAGATGCTCGCAGAGACTGCTGACCGTATACTCGAGTGCTGCCAGCCTCCTGTTACGGCAAACGTTGGTAGTCAAAGCACAACAGTGCCCACAATCGAGGATCTCATCAACCGCCTGAATGCCCTCACTCTCGAATTTTCCCAGCTCCTGGCCACTCGTGTCTATAACCCTTGTAGTCGTGCAATTACTCGCTGCCTGAGATCTCCCACTCCAGACGAACCTATAGTTGATGGTTTCTGCTGTCACGCTCCGTGCAAGTTTTACACACCTGCGTTGGAATACTCCCTTCAATTCAATTCAATTCAATTCAATTATTTTTATTAAAGACCCGTCGGGGTCCCATCAAAGCAAGTAAAAATAAATTTACATGCAAATTTTAGACTATGTAGGCAAAATCTGCACAAAGTGCAATGCATAGTTTTTGAGATTAGAAGTCCGTTAAGCAAAATGAAAATGAAAAAAACGAGGGGTGAAAAAAAATGATTGCAGTAATTTAACAGGAGAAAAAAAAACCCTCAGAAAAATAGCATCCGAAAAAAACAGGGAGGAATGGCCTGCATGTGGCGGTACAAAATGGAGCATAGTCCGACATCAACATGGCCGAAATAAATGTCAGCTGTATATGGCATTGTGTAACGGATTTCATAAAATGGTACGTAGGCGGGTCGGTCAGGACTGGCCTGTATCGCTTTGAATAAGAAAAATAAGTGCCGAAATTGAAAACCAGTCTCAAGCCGATAGGAACCCAGATGCGGTCGGTTTCATTCAACCGAGTCCATCCGAACATGGGGGAAGGGAGATGCGACCAGACTACTAGTATATGGCGAATATAGAAGGCTTCGCCAAGAGCATCGATGGAGCGCATTCAGTGAGGGCACGATGAAGATCAGTCCCGAGGCGATAGGAACCCAGATGCGGTCGGTTTCATTCAACCGAGTCCATCCGAACATGGGGGAAGGGAGATGCGACCAAACTACTAGTATATGGCGAATATAGAAGGCTTTGTCAAGACCGCCGATGGAGCGCATTCTGTAAGGGCACGATGACAACCAGTCTCGAGGCGACCTGCGGACCAGTAAGGGCGACGAACGTGGTCTGCTCGTCCTCTCCCAGTCGCTTACTCCACATCTATGGCAGGACTTCCTGTCGTAATTTTCTCGTGGATACTGTTGTGGAGATCAATCTAATCCCACCCACCTTGACTGAGTGTAAGTCACCAAACCCTTCATTTGTCCTCCAAGCAGCTAACAGGACTTCTATTAAAACTTTTAGTCAACGAACCCTAACGTCAGATTTGGGTCTAAGAAGTTCATTTACTGTCGCTGATGCTCATACTGCCATTCTCGGCGCGGATTTCATATCCTTTTTCTGTCTTTTCTTTAACCTCAACTCCCATAGGCTATTTGACCCTAACAATTCTTTACACTGTAAACGTTCCATCCGTGCCTTTTCATCACCTAATCCACGCCTTTTAATAATTCTTTCGTCCACTCCTTACAATCGTTTACTTTCGGAATTCCCGTCTATCACACAACCCTCTCAATTTAATCAACCTATCAAGCATTCATTTGTTCATTATATTTCAACTACTGGACCACCCGTGTTTAGCCGCCTATAAGTTAGCCATAGCTAAGGCTGGATTCACTCACCTCATGGAGCTAGGCATAATCGGGCCTTCCACTACTCTATGGGCCGCACCTCTACATATGGTGTGTAAAAAGTCTCTTGCTGACTGGCGCCCATGCGGTGATTACCGACGGGTACAACGGCGTGCAACAAAGCTGACAAACGGTGTAAAAAGCCATTCCTACACAGACAGACTGAATTCCCTTAATTTATTCCCTCTGTGTTACAGGCAGCAAAGAGGTGATCTTATCCTCGTCTACAAGATAATACATGGCCTCGAGTATGGACTTAAATTTGAGGACATGTTTCAGTGGCACCTTTCACCCAATCTTCGTGGTCACTCGATGAAGTTACGGACAACAATGTCCAGGCTGAATCTCCGTTCTGAATTTTTCACGCAGAGGGTAGTGGAGAAATGGAATGATCTCCCTCAGTCAGTCGTGGAGGCTAAATCCCTGCACCTCTTCAAGAAACGCTTGGATGATTATTTGTGTCCCCTGTTTTCCCTCGACAGTCTGAATCTGAATTAATACCCCTGCTCCAGAAAAATATTTTCTCTGAGACAATGCTACTCAAATGAACCAAGTACTGTTTTAATAGTGAATATTTTTTGTTCGTGTACAGTTATTTCTAACGAGCTGACACGTAATCAATAGGGTTTTCAAAGGCTTTGCCTATTATCCTTACCAAATAAACTGAACTGAACTGAAACTGAAACACCTGCACTGTGCATGACAGGTACCCACTTCTCACCCCCACGACTTTTTACCTAGCCTAGCCGGAGCAATTATATTTTCCCAGATTGACTAAGTCAACGCTTTCCGCTATATACTGTTTGCTCCAGAGGACGTTCCGAAAACGGTGATTGCAATAACTTTTGATCTGTTTGAGTTTGTCAGGATGCCTTTTGGGCTACGCAACTCCGCTCAAACTATTCCGTGTTTCATCAGCGAAGCCCTCCGCGAGTTACTTTTCGTTTTTGTCTATGTCGACGATGTTCTGGTAGTAAGTTCCAGTGAACACGAACACCTACAACATTTACGTCTCATTTTTGAACGATTGAGCCAATTTGACGTTTTCATTAGTGTTTCTAAAGACGTTTTTAGTGTACAGATAGCGTAGATGCTTTTGGTTATCTTCCCATAGATGCCAAAGTTTCAGCTATTCACGATTTCCCTACTCCCACTTATTTTCAACAGCTGCGCCGTTTTATAGGCTCTGTGAATTTCTATCGACGTTTAATCCCTCACTGTGCTCAATTATTTTTACCACCTTTTACGCGGGAACAACCGTGAGTTTTCTTTTCCTGAAACAGCTGTAATGGCTTTCAATAGAGCCAGGAAGGCTCTTGCGGATACACATGCCCTTGATTACCCTATAACCGATGTTACACTTTCCATTGAGGCCGACGCCTCCGATTTCGCTATAGGTGCTGCCCTAAAGCAACAGACGCCCACTGGCACCCAGCCCTTGGCTTGATACCCTTACAAACTCGCTGTAGCATTTTTGGTAGAGAACTTCCTGCAATTTATTTAGCCAAAAAAGCATTTTCGTAATTATATCAAGTGCTAAGATTTTTGTACTTTTACAGACCTTAAACCTCTTACTTACGTCCTCTCTACTTCTAGCAGTTATTCACCCCTCGACGCCCGCCATCTCGATTTTATTTCCCAGTATACCACCGACGTTCGATTTCTTAAAGGCCTTTATACTCAGGTTGCTGACTATCTTTCCGACTTGGCATTAATGCCATCACCCGCCCTTCCATCGAATTGGAGCGCATGCCAGAACTGTAAAACGAGTCGAATTTCAATGAGAGTCTTTAATACACTAGACTTCGGCTCCAGGAAATTTCTCTTTCCACCACCTCCGGCACAATCTTGTGTGACGTATCGCGCGGTGCATCCCAAACCGTAGTGCCAAGCGAGATGTTTTTTGCCGCATGGCACAATCTGGCTCACCCTGGCATCCGCACTACCCAGCGCCCCGATATCGAGTGTTTCGTTTAGCCAAGCATGAACACTGATATCCACCAGTGGACCCGTTCATGTCTGACCTGTCAGAAGGCCAAAGTCGGACGGCAAAACAAAGCCCCCATTGACAATTTTCTCGTATCCGACGCACGTCTTGCACGCGTCCATATCGCTTAGAACCTTTTACTCAGTGCTTCTTGCAGTCCCGTCTTGTCTGACCCGAGTACATTCCCCATCGTGAAATCCGTTATACACTACCACATGCAGGCCGGTCCTGCCCGATTTTCATCCTTTCATGAACGACCGTTTTTTTCTCCTATAATTTTAATGCAGGCATAATCATTTTGTTTACGTGTTATGCGTTTTTTTCCACTGCGCGCTCATCACTGTTCGTAGCAAACTACTTATTTTATATCTATGAACTAGGTATTTTATAGACTCGGTCTGCCTGTTCTAATATTTATAAAGAAATTTATTCTTGCTTGCTATGACCGGGCCCCCACGGGTCTTAAATAAAAAGTTATTATTATCACTGAAAATGAGATTTAATAATCAGGTCTTCAGGTTTCGGAGTCAAACGTCCCTTTCTTCGAATACCTGTGTAGTTATCATGTGTAAACTAAGCATCAGAACGCCTGTATTAATTTAAATCTGATGATTTTGTTCTCAGAGCAGAAATCTTATTGATTTCTGCTATCTCTACGTATGCGAAATGTTAAAGAAAGAAATACATTAGATATAAGGAGATGGGCTTCATTATTTTGTATGCATGTAGCTATTTGAGGGGTAAGAGGCAGAGCCCATGATGACGCAATTTACGTACAATGCTTTTGCAGATTCGCACTCAAAATAAATTGGAGGATATTTACATTGTGGTCGAATAACAGTGCAATCGTGATTATAAGGAAACGTATCTGTTCACTGTAAGCCGGTAGAGAAAGATCATGTAGGACAAAGTGTTTTACAGAGCTACTTTTGAGTAGTCGTGTTGTAGAAGCCGTTTTCTATTAAAAACCAGGTGCGCAGGCCTTATTTTCAGCACGCGAATTGTGGCGGACGTCACGATCTAACTTGGTAGTGAGTTCCATGGTCAGACAATCCGCTGGCTGAATGAAAACTTCCTATGGACTAGCCCCATGCGTTCACCGTTGAATTTGTAAGGATAACCGCGCAATTCGTTTGTACGGCAAACTCAAAAACTCCTCCATTCTCACTGAATATCCTTGGCCACGGACAATCCGGAATGTCTATTGTAGACTGCAGTTCATTTGCCTATAAGAGGGAGGGAATAAACCAAGCACATTCAGCCTCTCCTGGTAAGACAAATGCTTTAGATTGTCAACCATCTTCGCTGTTCTGCGTTGCCCCCTGTTCGAGCAAGTCGATATTCTTCCTCCTCCATGGTGAAGTTGCCGGAATTCCATACTCCAAATGGGGTCTTACAAAGACGACAAAAAGTCTTTCAAAGAGTTCGGGAGAAAATATTTCACATGCACGTCCGATCCAGTATAAAGCACTACATGCCTTCTAGAGCATCTTCCTACACTGTTCTGACGACATTAGATTTGTAGTCGTCCATACAACCAGATTTCTATTTCTCTCTGCAGTTTCCAATGCCGTCTCGTCAATATAGTATTGATGTTTGGAAGAGGCATTTCGGCCGGTGTTTATGTGCAAGACCACGCATTTGTACACGTTAAACTTCAAAAACTCTTTTGTTCGACCACACACCAAGTTTGTTGATGTTCGATTGCAACTTCTTTGCGTTGTCATCGAACTGACTTCGCTTAAACTTGTCGTGTCTTCCGCGAACACGAGGGCCTCGAATTCCAGTTCGCTCATGCAATCACTAACATACGTCAGGAAGAGTTGTGGGTCTAAAACAAAACCATGTGGACACCACTTTCCACCTTTGCCGATTCCGAGGCAGACGACGACGACTCTTTGTACTCTGGAGGACAGAAAACTCCTGGTCCATTTAAGCAGTCCTCCTTGAATTCCTACATCCAAATCTTCTGTCAAAGAAGCCTGTACGGGACACTATCAAACGCCTTTTTGAAAACAAATATATGACATCCACTGAATAACCCTTATCGGTAGCCCTTGTCCATTTCTTGCGAGAGTAAAGAACACCCGTTAGCGGGAGCGTCCTGGACGAAAACCATTTTGGGCATCACACGATGTTTTCTTGTTTTCCAGGTATTGCATCAAATGTCATTTGATAGTGCGTTCCATTAGTCTACACGTCATGCAAGCAAGAGTGACGGGACGATAATTTCCGCAGTCAAGTCACGATCCTCCTTTGTGCATCGAAGTGATGAGTGAGCACTTCCATTCTTCCGGGACTCGCCTTCTTCAAAGTACTTTTGAAATATTGCAGACAATGGTTCTCACAGTTCATCGGCAAGTTTATAAAGTGCTAGTGCGGGAATTCTCTCTGGATCAGGTGATTTGGCAGGCTTCAGGCGGAGTAGTTCAACCTTAACTACGACCGTTGAAAAGAGTGGTTCTTCGATTAAGGAGGGCATAGAGGGTGTAAGAGGAGGAAACGGAAAAGAAGAAGTCGGTGGTTGGCAAGCGGATTGATGGGTCAATACAGAACTAGGTTGTCGGGTGAAGACGGACTGAGAGAAGTTAGAAAGGAAGGACGCTTTAATCTGGTCATCAGTCCCTACCTTTCCATCTGCAGAACTAAGAGCAGGGATCAGCTCCTGAGACCTTATAGTACTTCGTACATAGTCTTACAGAGTTTTCGGATGTTGCAGCGAATTTTGAAATATGTTCAGTTCGAACTTCCTTCACAGCTCAAAAGCCCCACTTGCTTTGTTGTTTATGTTCTCGTAGGTGTTCTTCGGGGCGGTTAGGCTGCAACGCCTCCACAGACGATTCCTTTTTTGAAAGAGGCCTTTAAGTCCGTGTTTATCCAATATGAGCGATTTGTATTTGTCATTCTGTTGAGAGGAGAGTTAAAACAAACCATTTCTTTGAGAAAGGAAGTGAAAGTATTCCAACTGTCGTTTGCTCTACCCTGGATTTCAGTTTTTCATGATGCCATTGTCGCTTCTCTCCTCATGAGAGAATAGTTTCCCTCCAAACGTTTCTCTCCCACCTATCGGGCAGAAATGGTTTGGAAAACAGTGAGTACTCAAAGTAGCCAGTGAGGTGGTCGCTTGACCATAACGGAGGGCAGTTTTGCAAGCCTAACACATTGTCCTCCTCTCGGGTAAATAGAAGTTCATGGCAGTTCGACTGTTGTCCTGCCCTAGCTCGCGTTCCCAAGATAACGTTCTGACAGAGATTAGGTGATTAGGTGCAACACCACTCATTTGGATGCGTTAAACTTCAAAACCATCCGTTTGACCAAACACTGTGTTTGTCGATGTTCGACTGCAACTTCTTTGCGTCACCATCTCCATATTTTTCTGTTATCAACGAACACGGAAGCCTCACAATCTAGTTCTCTGATGCAGTCATTGACACAGATCGGGAAGAGTATTGGGCTTACAACAGAACCCTGTAAGACACCACTTCCCACCTTTATCCATTCCGAGGCAGGGTTACCAACGATGACTTATTGTGCTATGGAGGAAAGAAAACTCCTGATCTATTTGAACAGATTTGGAAATGAATTTGATTGATATTTTCGAATCTAAATAGAAAGTTGAGGAGCGAAAGCCTTATTTCCCAACAAGCAAAGCAACTGGTAAACGGCCTGTCCTTATCTGTATTCGTTGGTACGTCAGGTCGGTAGTGTTAATTCCAGATGAATGCTGATACAGTTATGCATAATCAGTAATAGTCATAAAGAATTTCAATAGTTCATTAGGGGAACCGGGAAATAATCATTATAATTTAGGGCACTAACTGACAATCTAAATCAATTAAAATCAACCCAATTGTCAAATAAACGCGAACGACCGCGAAAGAGACCGCCGAAGTATTACCGGACCCGACTACGTTTACTTGCATATTCTAATCAATGGCGAGCCCCATTTACCGGGGTATAGACTCACTAAACTTTAAAGTGAAATAACGTGTTAAATAAACCGCCAGAACACATATACATCTCTCCGGTTGACGGATCCTCTTTAACAACGAGATCGTCGCAAAACTCTGACTGACTTCCGAAGATATTCTTGGCCTTGAATGGAACTCTGATGTCCTGCGCCACCCTATAAGGCCACGGTTGTACAGATGACGGCTCTGGGCCCAGTAGGTTCTTTTATCTCGATTCCCTTTACTTGTGACTTTTTGAAAACCTGCTTATCTTCTATAAAGAGCAGTCTCCACCGATGTATTCGTTAGGCGCTGGCATCTTGTAAGGTGTTTTTAGGTATCTCAGAATGGTAATATTTCAGTCGCCCCGGACTAGCTCCTTCCGTAAGTCTTCGGCTAATTTTTCGATTGGTTGGCTCGTGTAAATAGCTCCTTTAGCAAAATCTGCCCATGAGCCCCATCGCTTGGCTAGAGTCAGAGACCATTCAGAATATTGAAGCCCGAAATTGCTAGTGCAGGGCCATACAGAGGCAAGTACGCTGTTATCAGGATACCTTGGCCGAATTCTGAACTGCATTAGTGCAATTTTGGACCAGAGTTGGTTTTCAGGTGTTTATTCGGGACTGGTTAGACTAGAAATTATCAAGCGGCAATGTCAGAAATCTGTCATATAATAATTTAACTGGTGTTAACTATAAGTAGATCACGGTTGCCCCCTGGACTCGGACTGTACGATTTGCAATCCTTATAGCGATTTGATATCTACTCGACATCGAAAGTTCTTGATGCGACGGAAAACGTCGATAGCTCACCCACGGGACGCTCTCACTATTACTGTACCCCGAACGATTGCGAAATTGCAATTTATTTGTAACGCAATTCTTGTCCCCCACCTTTCTCCCTCTTATTCCCTCCTGAATCCCCAAAACACTTTCCTTTTATGGTCACCCTTGCCACTAAAACAAGTCCAAGACGAATGCAGTTGAATTTTCAGGTTTTATAATTTTACTAAACAGGTAGAATGAAGAAAATGTAAGAAGTTACATACATTTCTTTATTTTCATACCGGGATCCGGCGATGTCGGTGACGAGCATGAATTCCCTGGTTCCTATGCTAAACTACCGCAGCGTTCTAGAAATTCATAGATACCCATTTCTCTTATGACTGTATGTTTGATTTTTCCGACGTTTGAAAAAAACTTTTTATAACTTCATCCCAGCCGATTCTGGAAATAATAGATGGAATTTTTTCCTGTGATATTAACTTCACGACTGCGAAGTGGTTTTTCGTCTATTACCATAACGTCCAGTTGGCAGTCTGATTGATAGAGATTTCCTGTTCGTGAGCTTTACTGGACAATACCAGATCGTCTAGGCTAAAGAAGGTTGGGACTTCCTTACATCAGAAAAATCGTAAGTAATTTTTATTAAATAATTAAATGGGGTCTT
>CACRXP010000025.1:1497262-1537346 GCA_902702965.1 Spirometra erinaceieuropaei
TGGGAACTGGATAGCGAAATACACACATTGGCTAGGTGGCGACTGTTACCCATAATTTGCATTAGCGGCTGCATTAGACTGCTTTCTGCCGTTCTTCGCTGCCAGCAATCAATGCAGATTCTAAACAATCCTCTATGTTTTAAAAGATTTGGAGATTTCAAAAAGCATTTCAAGTGCATCGTTTAAGACGAAAGAAAACATATGACCGAAAGATGGCGTTGGTAAGTCCAGTAATACACTAGCAGCGTGCTGCTGATATGGCCAGGGAGTCCCGTAATACTTGCACGGAACTGAACTCTACTCTTCGCCAGCCGTAGTCACTTGTCGTCTCGCCTCAAAACTTACTTTAGGGATGCGGGGATCTTGGGTACTTCTCTCCTAGCCTGTCTTTACCATCTGGGCATGTGGCTACCCGAGCAATCTCAGTCCGATGTCAAACTCTCAGCGGATAATGATTTTCAGTGGTAGGGACGCTCACTGATCGTTCTTATGGAACTCACTCGTTCCGTTGTGCCTTATAGGCTCTCTCTCGAGCCCAACCAGCAGTCGCACAGCGGCGTATGATATAGGCAGAATGGCATTACCGACAAAGACAAGGGAGACTGGAAAGGCCATTTCTGGCTTATTAGCTGTCGTCAACCATTCATACCCAACCCCGAAGTGTTGAACACCCGAGGCTCGAACTCGCGACCTGTTAGAAGTCCACGCCTCTAACCACTGGGCCCCGAGCCCGACAGGTCAACGGGCTACGTAGCAGTCATTGCGCCGCAGTTGTTGACTTTCGTTCACATGTCTAGGTTTTTGACTGAAATCCTTGGTATTTTGGCAGATTTTGAATAATTCATATTGACCCAACTGTGAAATCCTTGGGCCGTCTCCGAGACAGCCGTACGTCGTGCTCATCTACACAGTCCTGTCAGTGTTAAACAGTGGCCTTTTGGTGCCACAGCAATTTTGAAACCTGTCTGAATTTGTTTCGCCTAGAAAATAGTGCGCACTCGTCTGTGATAATAAGCACAACATGCCCTGCCAAGTCAGCAAACTACTGTCATCTGCCCGTAAGTGCTGCCTCCTCGTGTTTTAGGCGTCACAAACACCATGTGCTCACTGTACGTGATGACTGCAAGAGTATCTGCCTACGCCACAATGACGTCCTCGTTTTCTTGTCGTAAACTAGTAGCCCGGTTGTCTTTAGCATCTTAGCGTTTGTTGAGGGGTTTCATTTAGGCTGTATTTATGTTCCAGGTCAAATAAGAAGGATCGCACAGGCATGGATGGGTATCTGTGAGTTGGCCTTTCACTCTTTTACTAATGGTAGTGGTCCTCCTCCTCCTCCTCCTCCTCCTCCTCATCATCATCATCATCATCACCACCGCAGACTCCTGCCGGAGTAGCAGCAGCAGCAGCGAAGACCTTCCAGCAGATTGGTACAAACTCAGGCTGTCACTTTTCAGGACTTCTGGGGCCCCAGTTAGTTCGTTTTGCATAAAGGATCATGTGAGAACGCCTACCACTGTATAGGAACTCGTGCAGATTATGTATGCACGAGATTGACATTGTGTGGAGACATGTGAGCCGAAGACGGAAATGACAGTGCGCCTGTACTGGATAGGTATGTATTTAGTGCTCCTCGACTTCTTCAAGGCACTATAAAGAGACTCGTCACTTTCGTCCATAAGCTGCCTGCTTGGGTTTATCGGAAGGGGAATAGTGTTAGGCACCAAATTTGTACCTGGCTTATCACGCTGCCGCCCTATCTATTTTGCATCCATGTTTACTGTCCCCCCCTACACACACACCAAGCGCCCCACGTTCCCTTTAGGGTGTCCACGCTTTATCGGAGACAAGAAAGTTATTGTCCGCTTTATCGGAGACAAGAAAGTTATTGTCAACTCCCAGACGTCATCGCACCTCTTTTGAGATATGAACTGAAACGCGCTCGGTAGGGCATGCTAAGAGCATGTTTTTAGCGCAAGGACTTTGCGTAGCTTCGGGAGGTAGTTTAATGTCTCCGTTCATACGGTAAACAGGGAAGAATCATAATGCCGAACTAGTGGAAACCTCGTAATTGTTAGCCAAACTTGTCTTTCTAGGTAAAAAGTGAATTTCACAGAAATAGACGCAGTTCGTCTTTAAAAGAGAGGATGTATGTGTGTGTATGTGCTTTTATTTCGCACCAATCACTCTTGTCAAGGGAAATTACTTAAAACAAGAACAAAATGACAAGCAGGTAGAACCAGGACAAAAAAACGTGGTGCAGTTACGAATTTTTTTTAGTGACTTTCGGGGTGATGAGTTAGACCTTGACTGTGTGTTTCAGTCTCTTGACACGCCATAAGTCTTCTAGCAATGAACTGACAGGGTACCTGAGCGCTGGCCTTCTACGGGGAGTGTGAAAAATCTCGCCGAGTTCAATCAACTGACTTGACCTTCATTAAACTGAAATGAGGGAAGCGATTCACGTCTTGAAAAATGCGATCAGCACGGAGTCCCACTGTTGCAAATCACCGTTGCACTAGGGTGTTGGCCAGGAAACAATGAGGAACATTGACGGCATAAGAAAGCGCACCGAGGGTACACCCTAGGGTATGGCAATCCTTTCTAGATAAAGCCAGATTAACCGACTTAACGTGGAGCAGGAGTGCAAACGTTAAAATATAATGCTCACATTTTCGAATCTTTTTTTAAACAGAAGTTCTACTTGTGCGAACGAGGAGAAATTAGAGGATTGTGAGACACCGAGATTTACGCAGAATGAGGCCTTATTAGGGAGGGCATTGAGAGGCGGGACGATGCGCTGTGCTCGCAGTGGAGGAATTTCAGGCTATTTAGCGAAAGACAGTTGTTTGACGCCAATACTGAGGCTTGATCTGAAACTGTCCTAGACAGTTTAGAAATAACCATCATTTATGAAGGAGACAGTATCGCTGGAATAAGAGCTTTATCCAACCCGAGTTCCGGCAAGTATGCGCTGACATCGCATCTGCATACTGCAACACCTGGACCATTAGGCAGTTATCGCACCGCCTGCAACAATCTGCGATGAATGCAGGAGCTGCCAATTTTGACAGACATGTAGTGTCATAGCAACTGCATCCTATGCAACTCGCTACCCTTATCTGACGCTGTCTCTGATGTTGGGTCCGAGTGTGCATCCAAAAGCTCAGGCGAATAAAGCTCTTGTTCCAGCAATCGTGTCCTCTTCATCCCGACTGCCTTCTGGAACACGTCTATCCTATCGGCAGTAAGCCTGACTTTTACCAGGATGGCTACTGAGGGTCCCAGCGGCAGATTTGGCAATTCGCTTTGCCAACCGTTGGTCAAAGGCTGAGGGCTGAAAAGTGTGGAAGCACGATTATAGAGAAGAGTAGATTCCTGCTGGTCTGCCCGGATATTTTGAGTCCGAAAAGAATTAATTTGTAAATCAAAGAAAATGAATCTGGGATAGCCGCAGTCGGATGTTCTCTTTAAAAATACTCCGTCAATTTACCTTTACTGGTAAGACGACTACCATCAAGTTATCTTGTGTTAGAGGAAGCAGGAATGTATCACATATTCTTTCACCTTCTTGGGGTTAGGACCAGAATACCAGCGGACCAAGATGTCCTGGGGGCGGACTGAACACAATGTGAGTAGAGCAAAGTAATTTAGAGAAACTATGTAATCTCTCTGCCAGTGACAATGTGGAAGCGCATTTAGTCTTGGTATGTTAAAGTGTCTGAGAGCATCCTGGTGGCCGGGGAGGACTTGTCATTGGCGTAAATGTGCAGTTGATACCAGCTTCCTGTCCATCACCTCTTTTTTCTTCCAGCCAAACCTCATAACTACCCCCTGACAGTGCCCTTACCGAGGCCGCCTTGGCGCACAGTCAAGATTAACCATTGGTTGTGCCAGCAGTGCTAAATAGACCTCTTCTATTTCGCAGAGTCGTGCTGCCAAGGTCGACCAACTCATCCAATGGCTACAATCAATTCAAACTTCTCCAAAGAGCAACAACGCAGAGGGTGCCCGGTTTGTCACTGATGTAGACCTCCTTGAAATCCTGGCGGCCACCTTTAATGACCTCGCCTCCACGGACGGAGTTCGAAACCTCTGCAAACTCTTCTTCGAGTCCTACATCTCCGGGGATAGTAATGTCCAACTACTGGTAATCCTACTGCTGCCTTCTATGCTACGCTCCTACCTCATTGGAGCGCACCAAGGTCCAAGTCAAGAGAGGCGGGCCCCGCCATCCATGCAGCCCTCTTTCACCCTCGGTAATGACACCGGACCCCTCACTGCCTTCGACGCCCTCTCCTTTCTCCTGCTAGACCTCTGCTCTCTGGCGCCCAATTGTCTGCGCGCACCGGACATAGTGTGCGTGGATCAACTTCCCTTACCTGACCCGCGGGTAAGCTCCGTCTTTCACAACGCTCCAGAGACCGCCTCCACTCCTAACAGTAATGGTGGTGGCGGCGGCGGTGGCGGTGGCGGTGGCAACAACACTGCCAACCCGCCTGCGGTCTTCTTGCATAGCCAAAAGATGTCCCTTAGCTCCAAGTCCTCTGTCTCCTCCATCGGAACTGGCGAGAATGCCAGTCAGCAGAGCCTCAGCGTCGCGGCTTGCCTCTTACAGGTCTGCACTCATGCCCTCATCGAACGCCAACTCCTTCCTCCATCCGAACCTGCTGCCGAGAGCAACCGCAGTGCGACTTTGCTTTTTTCTGCTCGGTCATTTTGCTCTCTTGTGCAACGCGTAACCTCGTTGACTGAGCGTCCACGCATTCGCTGTACTCCCAATTTCCTCATCACCTTGATTAACTCCATAGACAGTTTCCTCTTCCTGCTAAACTTTAAGCGCGACTTCCGACTAGGCAGTGGCAGTGCTGACGAAGACCTTTCCACCTTGCTATCCTCCACCCACGCTGCGCAGTTGCGTTCCACGCTTTTCAACCTCCTCAGCAGTATTGAACGGTTTGCCAACTACCACTGTTTCTCGTCTGTTCTTCTTCTCTGCTCCGCCGTACGTCATGCGTGGCTGACCCGCTTTCTACAGATGCCGTCACATCTGACCGCCGCAGAACGCCGGGATCCACGCTACCTACCCATTTCTAATATCGAATTAGCTGACGGTACTGCCGCCCTCTTCCCGCTCTCCGCCTCTTCTGGACCGGTGTCGGCTAAACCGTCGGATCTTGATGAACTTTCGGAACTGCCTGTGGTTGGCAACTTTTCCAGCTCACCGCTCTCGGCGTCGAAGGTTTCACGCAAGACCTCGGCCATCACAAACGCCTCGTTTAAGCCTGAGAGCGTGCCCGAGGACATCCCCATTAGCAAGGACGGCGACGGTGATGGCAGCAACCGCCGTCTGCAGCCGAGACAGTTGGAGGCGATGATGCTCAGCGAGCAGCTGACGCGCAGTACGGAGAACGTCTCTTCACTGGGCGGTGGTGAGGGCGAGCACGACTCGAAGAATGTCCGAAGGGCGCCGAAGCTGTTGCATCTGAATATTTGATATGTCCCACTCTCTCCCTCAAATACTTTGGCGGCCGCAGGACGTCGACCTATCAGTCGGGAGCCTTGGAGTACGACCGATGGAGTTGATTCGGCCCACTTTCTCCGAGATTGCCACTTTGTGATATAATCTGCAACCGTTCTGGTGCACTCACAGTTGTTTTACTGACTAATCATGACGTTTGTCCCTAACTTCTCTTTATATTGTCCTTATTTAGCATTATTTTTAACGAGAGGTAATTTTGCCTGACCTTTTTTGGATGAATTGCATGAGCATGATTCTGTCGGCCCTAGAACAGTCTGAATTATGTAGATTACCAGAAGGTAGGTACAAACACCGAGAATTGCTTTGGACTTCTGCCGATTTTAGATGTCTTCGTGAATTCTCTGTCATACTGCTTGTGTACTTTGTTTGTCGACGGGTTCAAGTCTGATATGGAGCCTCAGGGCTGTGAACACGGCCATTCCTGCCTGACCGTCGTCGTTCGCGTCTTCTGTAACACTAGACTGGAGTTCCCCATCTAGCGCTCTCCCCCTCTCTCTCATCTATGCCCGCCCCAGGACTGTTAAGCACAGTGGTCGTGGGCTCTGGCTTACCATCGCAAGTCTTCAGGCTCACCAGACCCATTCTTATCGACTGCCGATTCGACAGGGCAGTGGTAATTTTCTGCTGCCATGATGGAACATCGCATAAAACATGCCGTAAGGATGCGGTCTCGCAAAAGAAACCTGATAATGTGCAGCGCGGTGTCACTCTAACCCCCGACGATGTTAGCTTGTCTGCCTGCGAGACATCCGGGGTCCCGAGCTCCCTTCTCATTTATCTCTGGGACTGCACTGCATATAAGGGGATGTTCTGTTGACGGCCTCACGTTCCCATTCAGTAAACCTACTAATGCTTCCCCATGAGCTTGCCAGGGTGTGGCTCACTGAGGCCAACACTGCGCGACAGCGGTATCAAGAGGATACATTGCGACATCACGACCGTTGCAGAGGCCGTTAGGTTGCGTACCGCTTTCTTCATTTAAATTCCGCGTTTGGACGTAGTCAGTGACGCCTTTATCATCTTGGGAGCCGTACCCACGCCCAGTAAGCTCCCGAGCAAGGTACTCCCATAAGTTCACGTTGCTTCCAGAGTCGTAACATTGAAAGTCTCCCCAGGGAGATTTTCTCTGCTGGATGTTACCAGTTAGCCTGTCTAGAACGCGACTTTATTGGGAATGCTAACCTGAATGTTGTAGCACGTTTACACTTAGCAGCCTCATCGGTCGGTCACAACGTCCATCCAAATCACCAATCGGCTTGCCTCAGTGCAGCCAATGAGTTGCGTCGGAAACGGAAGAAGGGTGTGAGGCCGGGACGGCTACCTTTTCTTTCTCATTTGTTTCGCACGCGTCATATTTGTGGGGGGTAATGGGAGGCCTCAGGATCAACGGGCGTAGCCTATGGGGGGGGGGGGGGGGTTGATTGAAGGCGGCCTCCTGCGATCTAATAGGAGCTAGAGCATTGCTCCGTCGCGATAGTGGTCTTCCTCGCCCAGTTAAACGGACGAGCTTTTGGTAGATCGAGGATGGTTTGTGTATTGCTTGTAAACCTCTGCCTCAGGTAGGACACCAACGTGGTGGTGATATCACGCGGAGTTTGTTTCAAGTCATCGATGGTTCATGGATTGAAGTCTGTCCTCTGGGGGCTCATTCGCGCACGGCCAGTTATGGTTGGTCTATCTAAGTCTCCAACACGAACGCTGGTGTGCTGAGGGATAGTCTTAGCAAATTGTTGATAACCCTGTAAGTCTTACTGGTGTTGGGAATTGAGATATAACCAGAGGCATGCACACGTATACGCTCAACGACGCTTGTCGAGGCCTCTGAGAGCGCACTTGAGTACAAGAGCATCGGCGTCTGGGGAGTCCATGCAAATGAATGAGAATAGCATTATGGTGTCTAAGTGAACTCGTTCAGCGGACTTAAGAATGGCAGATAAACAAGCAGTTGAACAGAATGAAGGAGAACCAACAGTTATTAGATTCTTGGGTCGGAGGTGGTTTGGTAGCCCCACCTGAAGTAAACAAACTTCAGTCACCTCTAATACGGGACCTGTGGTAATAGCAGTTTTTACAGGTGAAGCCGGCTAACGCACAGGCGACGAGGTCACGTAGTTGTATGCAAAAGAACAGCTGTTGAGAGGGCGTGGTTGCACTTTAAATGATTGAGAAATAGTTGCGCTAACCTCTAACTATAACCCCTAAACCTTAACCCCAACCCCAACAGTATTGTGTCCATTAGGTGGGCCTACCAAACCACGTCGTACCTAAGTCTTTAACACGAACGCTGGCGTGCCGAGGGATAGTCATGGCAATTTGTTGGTAACCCTGTAAGTCCTACTATTGCTAGGCTTCTTTCCCCGTCTCTTAAGGCTTCCAGTCAAGTCCTCGTAGCTGAACACTGGGAGTGGTGCCGAGGGAGGTGAAGTTTCCAGTTTACTGCAACCCCTGTTTTCCCAGGAGTTGTCCCCCGTCGTGCTTCCTCTGTCAGATGATTTAAGTCGTTTTAGCAAGACAAAAAACGCAAAGTTTTTGGGATTTAAAAGTCCCCACAGGCAAGCTAAGCGAAAGTCAGACGAGGGTAGGAAGTCACACCTCCGGCCAGGCCGGGAGGTGTGACTTGACTACCATTAGGTCGGGCTAAAGTGAATGTCCCCCGTCCTAAAAGTAGGCTTTAGACGACTGTAGGGTGTTGTTAATTAACAGTATCAGTTAAGAGTGAATAAATAAGACTGGCAGTAGACGATAGAATAAGAAAAGTGGGCTCTTCTAACTGGCTATCTTCACTTAAGAAGTCGGAAAAAACAAAAGAGCAAAAACTTTAGGAGGGAGATCCCGGCTTAAAAGGGGGATTTGAATTAGGGGTTGTTGGCAGAAAAAGGAATTTTTATGTTGAAGAGAGAACAATAGCATGCGAATAGTGTCAACGTACAGTGCATGACCAATCTCATGAAATGTTGGCCAAATTTCTGGAATGCATTTCCGACCAGGAAGGATTACTTAAGTGGGGTTGTTTTACTGATTATCATGCAGCATAACCCTATAACATTTCGGACTCGCCAGGATGTCGGCTTTCTGACCTGCTGCAGAAACCACACTCGTTAAAAAGTGCTTACTTAAGTAGCATGCGTTTTTCCTACTGATTTTCGATGGTCTTAAAAATTTTAATATATTTTATAGAAAACATGCATAAAAATGTGCTTTCTTTTGCTCATTTGGAAGGAAATCACATTGTCTCCATATTTTATGCCTGAATAAAGTGTATATTTAGGTTTTAAAAAAGAGACCCGTGCGATGTCCATGCACGCAAGACCGCACATGTCAGTTTACTTATGCTCCTCATGAAACGTACAACACGGTCCAGATCCATTGTAAAATTTCATGAACTCTATGTGGTATCTTCTTAAAGACATGGAGGAATATATGATTTTCCTTACGCGGAAAGCGTGCACCTTGTAGACTGAAATTACTAAACGCTGATGCAACGGCAGATCAGGTTGAAAATTATTCGGGAATTAGGAAACTTTTTTAAAACCTAAATATACACTTTCTTCGGGTTATATGGTTACGCTGCACGATAATCAGTAAAACAACCCCACTTAAGTAATCCTTCCCAATCGGAAACGCATTCCAGAATTTTGGCCAACACTTCATGAGATCGGTCACGCACTGTACTCTCGGCATTAACAGGCGAACAGAGACTAGTCTTGCGAGTGAAAATACAGGCGACCTTGGCATCAGAGAAACGACATTTACATATGTTAGAGGCTTCAAGTACTATGTGCGTATGCCGTGCCATGGTTCAGCAGACCATGGCTCTACATTGTTTTGCCACTGTGACCTGGTGAATGAGGGAGGAGAGAGTGCGGTAGATTCTGTGAAAGTCTGCCTCTTTGCAAACTGATTTCTGTGCATGACATCGGTGCCGGTGGGCGCGGTGGGCTCGTGACTGCCGAATCGCAGCCTGTTCGCACACCCTCGTCCGCACTCGCCTGCAAGTCTCACTGTTTTATCCACTCCCCCATAATGCAACGGGTCCGGAAAACCATGTGTGATTATCGGCCGATGAGTTCTCTGCATATTTATGAGCCGTTGGCAACTGCGTGCCAGTTCAATCCTTGGTGATCTCTTTTTTTTACTGAATCACTCCGAGATGCTAGCATACCGATAGGATCCCGCACCACCCTCCGGTCACCTTCCCTGGTTTTTGCTGGCGAATCAGTTGACCGTAAAAATACCTCGAAGAAATCTAACCCCAGTCGTTTTTGTCTTCTGATTGGTGCAGTAGGCTTCCACATTGCGCTAAAACGGCGACGTGTATACAACCCCTCTGGAAACGTCAGGAGTAGGACACAGTGAGAGGCGTGACCCCCCTTCGTACTACTTGTCGCCGTACGCTTAATTCCAGGGAGACCGGGACGAAGTTTTCGATTGGAGGTAGTGTTAGTCAGGGCGAGGACAATGGGAATAGGCGGTCCTCCTAGAATCTAACGCAAGGCCAAATGCATTACGGGCATGCCTATCCCCGCGTCATATCCTTCAACAAAATTTGAGCCTAATGTATCCGAGTCAGAACCACTTGGAAAATTTCACTGTTCCTCCAGTTTAGTATCATGTCAGCTCACTGGAAAAAACCTCCAGACACTTTCAGACGTAAGTACGCGCGGGCATGAAAATTTAAATCTAAAATGCACTTTATATTTTGAAGTATGAACTATCCCCCGTTTCTTTTGCTGAATCCAAGCGCACATTCCATGTGTTCAGAGGAAATTTACGTTAAAACCACGTAAACCATATCAGGACGATCAGTGAAGAGAGGAACCAGGGACCAAGTCTGTTCAAATGTAACTCTTATGTCTGTTTCTGCGTCACTCTGATTACGTGTGCGTGGCAGCGCTAGACTGAGGGTTTCTGTCATGTCAGCCTCTAGGCTAGACACTCCGTCGACTTGACTCGGACCTACAACCGGTGCGATGAGAGGCACTGAAACCGATCCAGTGGCAGGCTTTAAACTGAACAGCAAAAGGTGTTTTGCACTCAAATGACGCATAAGTAGATGTAAGCGCGAAGGTTGCCAGTTGACAGGGCAGCCGCCGCCGCCTCCTCCTCCTCCTCCTCCGAACCGAGTAGCTCCATAAGACGACTTTAATTGTAAATCTCCCTCGTGCGAAATGTGAAGCATCACTATACAGTGCGTGACCTATCTCATGAAATGTTGGCTGAAATTCTGAAATGCGTTTTCGATTAGGAAGGATTACTTGGTCGCGGTTGTGATACTGATTATCTTAAGGCATACTCTTATAACATTTTAGACTCGGCAGGATGTCGGCTTCTAAATGCATTTCTTTTCAATCTCCTGTAGAAAGCGTGCTCGGTAAAAAATGACTACTTAAGTAGCATGCATTTTTTTCCCATGGATTTTCGATGGTCATGCAAATTCAAATATATTTTATAGAAACCACAAACAAAAATATGCTTTCTTTTAGTTAATCAATAGAGAATCATGTCTTCTTTATATTTTATACTTAAGAAATGAGTATAATTAGGTTTTAGAAAAGTTTTTTAATTGCCGAAAAATTTGGAGCCTGATCATTCGTTGCATTAGCGCTTAGTGATTACACTCTACAAGGTGCATGCGTTCCCCGTAAAGAAAATCCCATATTTTTCTATGTCATTAAAGAGATATAATACAGGGTCCATAAAATTTTGCAATGGATGCGGACCATGTTGTACATTTCATGAGGAGCAGTGGTAAACGGCCAGGTACGATGCTATGTGAATGGACATATCGCGGTCTTAAAAAGTCTCATGGTTAGAAAACTTTTTAAAACCTAATTATACTCATTTCTTAAGTATAAAATATAAAGAAGACGTGATTCTCTATTGATTGACTAAAAGAAAGCATATTTTTGTTTATGGTTTCTATAAAATATATTTGAATTTGCATGACCATCGAAAATCCATGGGAAAAAAATGCATGCTACTTAAGTAGTCATTTTTTACCGAGCACGCTTTCTACAGGAGATTGAAAAGAAATGCATTTAAAAGCCGACATCCTGCCGAGTCCGACATTTTATAAGATTATGCCGCAAGATAATCAGTATTACAACCGCGACCAAGTAATCCTTCCTAATCGAAAACGCATTTCAGAATTTCAGCCAACATTTCATGAGATAGGTCACGCACTGTAGGTACTGTTTCGCGTGAGTGAATCGGGGGGGGGGGGAAGGGGAGCAGGACGCGTGTAACACCCGCAAACTCGGATTCGAGCTCGCAGACCATTGCACTCACTGTTCTAAATATGTCCTGCTATTGGATGAGGGTGAGCATGGGACAAGGGAGGTTGCCGCCGCACACATACTACTTATTATAACAAAATTCAGTACTGCGTCCTCTTGTCAGTGGCAGTTCTCGTCAGGCTAACTGTCGCTGCTGTTTATTTGGCTGGCATCGACTTTAAATCACTCCAGAAGCTTAGGCCAAGTTAGTGTGCATTAATTGGGGCTTAGCGTAGACCGAGAAGGGGTATTTAGTAACGAGCTAACATGCTAATCCGGGAGCAGCATTGTTAAATTTACTAGGGTGGCGTTCGATCTGGCGGAGGTTAGAAAATGGCAGACAGTCATGAGTGTACCGGAAAAGACGTAAAGTATCAGTCTTTGGCGGTGGGTTCCCGCACATGCGTGCAGGTAGTCAGCCTTCCTGGACGTATAAGCGGATCATTTTTAGGAAAGCAACACATTTTCTGCCGATTACCTGGGCCAAATATGACCAGTTGTTGCTCGGCAAAGTCGACCTTCAAAACCTCAACGCTACAAATGCTGGGGACTATGCACTGTCCAACTAAACGGGGCGCTATTTCAGTCATACAAGTGGTCGTTCTCCCATGAAAAATGATATCGCCAGACACTGTTGGTTGCGCTGTTATTCAGAGGCGACTGGCTACGCATGTCTCTCCCTGGTTAACTAATGTAACCGCACAACAGTCGCTAGTCATCTTACGAATGGCACACTTTCCCCTCTCTTTTTGGGCGTTGAAAGTTCACTCGATAGGACCACGTCTCCAGGCCCGGTTAGCCTGGCTTTTTCATCGACAGCCTCCTTCTGGCTTGCGAATTTGATTTCAGACGTGCAAATGCAATCAGACATGCAAACCCTACAGTCTGTATGCCACTTGCAAACGCCCGACCCTGTACAAGCGCCCAATTCCGTGCGACAGTAATCATTAAGGAAAGTTTTATTATCGATCAAAGGCATATTCGTTACTTACTTTCGTTGTGGACCGCCACTTTTCTTGAAAATGAAGTTTGATGTTTGAATGAGTCTTGACATGTGACCCAAACGACCGTCTCCGTGAAAAGGAGCGCCCGAACATCCATTACTTCGGTAAATGTCTTCAAGAATAATCTTATTTTAAAGTTCTCAACAGACAGATAATTCAGAATCTGCCTCTATGGTCGATCGGGTCAAAACACGGAAAATCATGAAGCATTCAGCAACAGTTCGAGGCCGATCTGAAACTCAACGTGGTCCAAAAAGAACGAAAAGTGTAAATTAATTTAACGGAAGAAAAGTTCTCTCTATAAACACAAAATGGTAGAATAAAAGGAGAAGGCTCGTCGGAAAATGGAGGTATACTCGTGAATTTTCAAGTCGGTTACACCAACTCGACGAGCCTTTTCCTTCTATCATATCGTTTCGCAATGCATACTACCTCCATCATTCACAAAATGGTATGTTTACGATCACGCCTGTCAGTTCTTTTTTCGTTTTCTTTTTCTTTTTTCTTTTTCCTTCATATATAATCATGTCCACCTGTCTGTCCAAAACCTGTTAATCTCTATGGTAATCACTGTGTACTGGAGAACCGTTTTTGCTGAAAGTTTTGAAAGTTATTTTCAAAATAAAGCAGTCCTCTCTCTCTCTCTCAGTTCTGTTTAAATTTATTAGGCACCGACCGACCTCATGGCATGTCACCCTATGAAAACTTCCGTTCCCACGAGTCCCCATCGGTGATATCGAGCAAAATCCAGCTTCTCTTGTTGAACCCCATCTCATTTAACTGAAAAGAGTCATGGATAACACGAAACCCTGGAAAACTGTTTTGGAATCTACACTCAGAATGTAGGCAGTTGACACACCGTCATACATGTAATCACACTAATTACTAAACGATATTTAGATGTAAACTGCATGAAAACACTATAAGTCGAAGTTATTTTATTTCTACTTTCATAGTTACTTGTTTTTGGTACGAGAATACATTGTATACATCTAAAACGGAGTTTTCTAAATTAGAGCCCTTTCTGACGTTTTTGGGATATTGCGCTTTTCAGAATAAGTCGGCATTGCTAAACAACGCAACACTGCCTTCAATATTTCTTTTATGTTTCTAATTCTTTTAAAATCGTGTCGGTTTGCGAATGTTTGACAATCATTCGTAAATTTCGACACATTTTATGATTAAGGTCACTAACTGTATATAACTAACCCAGCCAAGTGGGTGCACACGATCACCAAACCTTAAGACCACTGTACTTGGGACCGCTTGCATCGATCCCAGCCACGTACACAACCCCTCTTCGTCTTCATTGTCCGGTCATAAAGCTGTTCAGTTTTTACTACGCTCTCCTGGTCTCTGATGATGGACTCCTCCGCAAGTCCGGCCGCATTTTCAGTAATCGCACGTTCTCCTTTTAACAAAAGGAGTCCGCAGCCCACATATTTGATTCTGTCCCCGACCAAACCATTCCAAGCTGAATTTCGAGGGCTACGCACAGCCTCAAAATCAGTCTAGAACCGTCCCGTGGCACATTAAAATTCAGCTGAGAAAAAGCGCTGAGATCAAATAACCTCTCTCTCACCTGTGGCCATGCTACCGGCGCGTGGTTTTTGTGTAAGTCCGACGGAAGTGCCAGCGCACTTCCGTCCATGCCCCTCCCCCCCCCCCCGGAAGAACGAAAACAGGTTACACCTGTATCCAGTACGTCGCCATGCTTAGTCGGGGTTGTGGTCTCTAGGGCAGTCGCTCAGGCTTTTTGTGCATGGACCTAACTTCAAATATGAATCCTTCCGGAACTCATTGCTAGCTCGCAAAAAAGCTGATTCGGTAAATAATACTTAACCGAAAGGTAGTTCAAAGGACCCAGCTCATTAATCATCCCCGCCGACGAAACTCGGCATCTTTGGTGGCTCAGGGGGCATAATGTTTTGGAAAAAGCGAAAGGGGGAGGTCGAAGTGGAGAGGCAGAGGACAGCCTTGGTAGACAAAGTCCCTTGTGTCGGCAATAACAGAGTGCTAGAGATCAGAGGAGGTGAAATGTGGATGTACGCAATGGCCAAAAAATTGGGTGCCGGGTGTTTTGGGTGGGGTGAATAACCATCCCATTTCCATGAGAACTCCGTCAGGAGCCTATTAAACGGCGTCAAAACACACCACTAGGGAAAAGAGAATTGTCATGCAGAAATAAAAAAACGTTAATTAATTTTCATTGCAGTGGGTACCCACTCGACTGCGCCTCGACGTATGAAAAACCACTTTCCATGTAAAAAATGCATCTGAGCAAGTGGAAATGCAGCTGAGAGGAAGCACCAGATACGGGTAGTGCACAATACGCAGCTCCACCGCTTAACCTGCGTATACACTCCAAGGTCGGGATTAGCCATTTAGACAGAAAGGATATCAGAAGATGAAGATACGATCACTGGAACAAGAAATTTATTTGCATGATGTTTCGGATTCTCACTCGAAGCCATCATCAGAGACATTCGCAGATACAGGTGATGGTGGCACCAGGAGTGCAGTATTTATAGCACGTGGCTGCCGTGGGACCGCACGCGCACTGCAATTAACAGTTCTCGCAATCACTGCTGGGGTCGTAATTGATGCGGTGGTGGCTTGTCAGTCCGAGTCCGAGTCGTTAATTGCCGCGATTTCGTCATCCGTGCTGGATGCTGGTGTGACGATTGCTCGGCAAACTGACTCACTGTCACCGTGATGATTGCTCGCCCGCGCCCTCCCCACGTGACTGCTTCTCCTGTCCAGGGAAAATCGCAGCACGGAATAGGGTCCCGGGAGGTCATTGTGCTTGTTGATGGATTGCGGGCCTGAGAACCATGACTCGAGCAGCTCGCGGCTCACACGGTTGTCAGCCGCTGCGAGGATTTCGGCCTCTTGAAATTTGAAAATATGGCCGGGTCCCGTCGAGTGTGCCGCCACTTGAGAGTTAGCGTCTCCCCGCCTCACTGCTGCTGCGTGCTCGGCAATTCGCGTACGGAGTAATCTCCTAGTTTCCCCGACATAACTGCTTTGTCCGCAACTACACCAGATCCGGTAAACGACTCCAGACTTTTCCCGCCGTGTCAGCGGGCCTTTTGGCCTCATAACTTGGCGCCTAATGGTTGCTTCCGATCTGTGTGCAACCCCAAATCCAAGTGGAGTGAGAAGACGACTGACGCCTTCGGAGACGTTCTTCACGTACGGAAGAGCCCGCCAAAATTTGGGGCCGGGTGGATTTGGTCTCTGGTGTCCTTTTCGTATGCACTGGTTGACAAAGTTGCGCGGGTAACCGTTGGCTCTCATTACTCGTTGAAGATATTGTAATTTAGCAACCTTGTCTTCTATTTCACTGCAGTGCGTCTCAACGCGCCGGTATAGCGCCCTTAAGCAACTGCGTTTGTGACTGATCGGGTGGATGCTATTGAAATTCAGTATTTGCGTCGTATTTGTCGCTTTCCTGAACACTTTGGTTTTTAAGCCACCACAATCTTTGCCGCAGACGAGGACATACAGGAAGGCCAGCTGGTTGTTTTCCTCCTCCTCCTCCTCCTCCTCCATCGTAAATTGAATGTCCAGGAAGACGGCGTTGAAATGTTCTTTGAATATCAGCACCTGATCCCGTTCGATGAAGACGAAGGTATCATCCACATACCGAGTCCAGAATTTCGGTCTGTGGTGTCGAAAAAGCAGCGACTCCAGCCGTTGTAGGACCGCCTTGGCTATGAGTCCCGAAATCGGCGAACCCATTGGCGTTCGCTTCACCTGCTCGTAGATTGTTCCGTCGAACGTAAAGTACGTCTTGAGACAGAACTTCAGGAGCCGGATGATTTGGGCGTGTCCGAGGCGATTCTGTGTTTCGTCGTTCGATGTTCTCGACTGCCAGGTCCTGCGGGATAGAAGTAAAAAGGGACGTAACATCAAAGGAAACCATGATATCGCTTGGTAGGAGACTTACTCCTTACGTTTCTCCAAGAATTGCGTTGACGGGCTGACTGTGGTGTTCGAATCGGAGGTCAGAACCTTGAGATGTTGGAACAGCCACGTTGCCAGTCCGTAGATTGGACACAAGGTGTGCCGAGCCGGTCAGTTGACTGGAGCGGGGAATGGGCGCGGTGGCTGACATAGTCTGGTGACCTTGTCTGCTCGCGCCCCATGAGCGACCTGGTTCCGGGATTTCACACTACGGGGGTTCAGTGGCGTACAGTAGATGACCTAACGCATGAAATGTCGAGACCGGTATTTGAGTTGAGGAGACGGTATATATTTGGTGCGGTTATTTTTGTTTTTATAATTCATTAGAATCCCAAAAAACCCATTTTAAAGAACAAGTCATGTTATTTCAGTTTTATTTAGGGGAAACGGACCAAAATTAGGCAAACTTGGACATCTCCGGATATCCACTTAATTTCCTATTCGAATAAGTGTCCCCTATTAAAACCCCGCATTTGCACGCGTTGCGTTATAGACTGTCATATAACAAAGAAAACTACCTAAGGACGCCACTCTGGGAACGGAAATTGTGATTTTTAGTTCATGAAAATCAGGTCAAGTTGCAGGATAATGCCCCTGTCCACCGCTCAAAGGAGGTATGATTCTAATTCTGCTTACGACTATAATCTTATATTTTAGACCACAGCCAGCCTCTCTGTCTGCGGCCTTCGAAGCATTTTTATCCCCACCAACAGCCCGGACCTAAATCCCATCGAAATTTTTTTGCACTAATCAAAAGAAATTGGGACAAGGCAAGGAAACCTATTATTATGGGACAGAAGGCGACATACGTAGACCAAACCACCAAAGCCAACTTGGTAGTTTCCATGCCCTCCCGCCTTACAGCAAATTTAAAAGCTAAAGGACAATAAAAAAAGTACTAACACGTTGTATTTGTTACTGTTTTTCATTTTTTGTCGTTTTGTGAATTTCCTTTCTCTGCTGACAGTCGTATTAGACCCTGAATAGTTAACGTGTCATTCAGTCGATGTTTTGATTTGGTGGTTCCTCCTACAATAAGTTTTTTCTTAGTCAATAAATAATACTTTATAAACCAAACTATGCCTTACTTTGAAGCTCGGTCGTATATTTAACGCACCATAACATTCGTGGATGCGGGGTGGCAGTATCGTGCGATACAGCGATTTAAGTGCACAGTTCGTGACATTTCATCAGATAGGGCACGAACTGTACCTCTCAAATGCGTGAGAATGCCGTGAAGGGAGCTACTTTAGCTCGGCTCTAAGCCCACCATTCCACTACTCCGCACAAACGCATACACAACTGGACGGACTGCGTGGACCGAGTTAGGGCGTCAGTCAGCAGCCTTCCGATCCGCCACGCTTGAGGCGCCGGGATAGTCTCAGGCTCGAGTCACCCATGCAGCAGAAGCCTCACAGAGACCGAATCGAGACTCACACTCTCCACTTGCCTGGGAGGTGGCAGGTGGGTGCATGCGGTGGGTGATGTTGATGTGTGGTGAGATGGTGGTGTGGTGCAGCCGACGTTTGTCTACCGCAGGTTTTCATGAATGCGAATGTGGCCGAATAGGCCCATGCAGTGCATGAATGTGCGAGGGCAGTGTGGACAGTGGAGGCGTATGCGGCGACTCTAGGTGGGTGCGTCAGGCACTGGTTCGTCGGCCTCTGTGCGATTGATTCACAAGTGACCGACCAGACCAATGCGGGAGGTGAATGTGCCTGGACGGTGTGGACACGAGAAGTCGGTGGTGTCGGTGTCAATTATGGAGATGGCAGTGGTGGTGGTGGTGGTGGTGGTGATGGTGGTGGTGGTGGTGGTGGTGGGCGCACAGGGCGACGAAGTGAGGGAGGTGCTGAGATTGGTGGGCGTGCTGGGTGCTTCGGGACTGCGGTCAGTTCCGCTCTCGTAGATACGCATGTGGCCGAATGGGCCCATGCAATGCCTGAATGCGCGAGGGCAGTGTGGAAAGTAGAGGTGGATGAGGCGGGTGAAGGTTGGCGCTCCAGTCACTGATTCGCCAGTTTCTGTGCGGTGGATTCACAAGTGACGGACCAGGCCGATGGGTGAGGTGAATATGCGGTCGCAGTGAGAACAGGTGTAGTCTAGGTCCACACTTCTGTTGTCGGAAGTTGTAGTGTTAGTGTTAGTGGGTGTGTCAGCATTGTGTGTGACTTCTAAACTAACAGGTCGCGAGTTCGAGGCTCGGGTGTTCCACACTTCGGGCTTGGGTATGGCTGGCTGACGACGGCTAATAAGCCAGAAATGGCCATTCCAGTCTCCCTTGTCTTTGTCGGTAATACTATTCTGCCTATATATCATGCGCCGCTGTGCGGCTGCTGGTTGGGCTCGAGAGAGAGTCCATAAGGCACAACGGAACGAGTGAGTTCCGTATGAACGATCGGTGAGCGCCCCCTAACATTGTATATTCCCGATCGAAAACCGACAAGGCAACGGGCTCGTGGCCCGGTGAGTAGAGGCGTTGACTTCTAAACCAACAGGTCGCGAGTTCGAGGCTCGGGTGTTCCACACTTCGGGCTTGGGTATGGCTGGCTGACGACGGCTAATAAGCCAGAAATGGCCATTCCAGTTTCCCTTGTCTTTGTCGGTAATACCATTCTGCCTATATATCATGCGCCGCTGTGCGGCTGCTGGTTGGGCTCGAGAGAGAGTCCTTAAGGCACAACGGAACGAGTGAGTTCCGTATGAACGATCGGTGAGCGACCCCTAACATTGTGTGTGGTATTGATGTGCATGACATACGCCACAGCGGCAGACGATGGGGCGGTGGAGGAGGAGGAGAAGAAGAAGAAGAAGAAGAAAAAGAAGAAGAAGAAGAAAAAGAAGAAGAAGGAATAAGAAGGGGAGGTGAAGATGGAAGTGGTGGTTCAGGAACGCGGCGTAGAGGACGAGGAAGAGGCGGACGGATGAACGACGGTTGGTGCGGTCCGGGTGGTGCAGCTGATTCGGAAGTGTCCAACAAGTCCATTTGGAGCCCCGTGTGTCCGCTGACACTGTTGACACGTTGGCGGTTGTAAATTACCATTGCGGCGTGGGCGCAGCTGAGACTTCCGTACTTCGCGTTTGGCTTTCGCGGTGGCGATGCGATTGGCTTTGTTGATCGCAGCGCCTGTTTTCACTGTCTTCCTTCAGGTCCGTCTTTCTCGGGCGAGGTCTTCGCAGTTAGCCGCATTGACTTGCAGACGCTTCAGGGAGGACTTCAGAGTATCCTTGTATCGACTGAATCGGCCTCCTTGGCCGCGGCAACCCGTGGCGACATCTCTATAGAAGAGTCGTTTTAGTAGCCGCTCGTCGTCCATCCGCACGAGATGGTCGCCCAACGCAGTTGCAGCTGTCTCCGCATGGCGTAGATGCTGAGGATTCCCGTCAGTTGCAGTACGTCAGTGTCCGAGATTCGGTCCTGGCACCTCAGTTTCAGTATCGGTTGGAGACACACACAAAAACGACAGTTCGACCGTCGATTTCGACGATGTCCATCGTCTTATTCAAAAAGTTGAAACAGGATGGTGACTTGTGCGCTAATTAGTTTATAGTGATGGTAAACTTTCACAGTATCTACCGCACTCCCTCCTCCTCCTCCTCCTCCTCCTCCTCCTCCTCCTCCCCCACTTGGACCCGGTGTCAAGACAGAGTCAATGCAAGCGGAGGCGGGGGAGGGCACGGTCGAGCCCGCACCTTGCCGCTCCACTCCACAACCCCTGGTCCACACAGCAAAGGACCAACAACAATAACAACAATGGACGCGACAGGGGTTCCAGTGTGCACGACGTCTGCCGGAAACCGGGTCTGTCACCGCACCCCGAAATGCTGACATTTGTTATGGTACGCAAATCCGATAACGCCTGCCAGAATCCGATATGGCCCCTGCGTTGGTCCAGCACATCTACCACGTGGCTCTTTTTGGGGGCACACACACAGATTCACATACCGGACACTGAACACTGGACACGGGACACTCATTTGTATGCGAAAGAATCACAAATGTGATGTCTGCCCAACAAGAGCACACTAAGAAGTCCTGAAGACAATGCAGTTAGAGTAGTTGTGCACTGACAGGCATATCGATTCGGATGTTACATAGAAAAGTCACAGAAACAGCCAGAGACTAACGTGGGCAGTGCAAATCGGCTGAGGGGACTGAACCGACCCGGGGCGATGAAACCTTATCCAAAGACGAGGGTTTTGGAGTGGCAGGATTGAAATGTCAAATATTATTATATGCTGCTCATACATATGTGCGAGTGCGGGTTCCGGGACGGGCTTCGAAAATTTACATTATAGAAGTTTTTTGACCTCAGAAAACTTGAATCTAAATAAATCCTTTCCTTGACTTTAGAATACGAAGACGTAATTTTCTACTAACCACGTACAAGCAGGAATGTTTTTTACACGGTTCCTGCAAAATATATTTGAATATAGATGAGATGGTACCGACCATGACAAGGGAGACCGAAATGGTCATTTCTGGCTTTTTAGCCGTTATCAGCCAGTCACACGCAACCCCCAGTGTGGATCCCTTGAGATTCAAACCCGGGATCTTTGGTCATTGATTTCGATACTCTACCACTGCATCTAACAAAAAAATAATGCTGCCTAAATGGCAAATTTTCACTGCATGTGGTTTTTGAGGGCGGCCAGAAAGAAGCTAATTTAAAAACCATAATATTGTTTTGACTGAAATATCCTAGGAGCATGATGCATAAAAAACAATATTACTATTCCATCTCAGTAATCCTTCCTAATCGAAAACATATTTCAGAGTTCCGATTAACATTCCATGGAAAAAACCAGCCACTGCAGGTATCAAAAACTTTTGGTAACCACTGGCTGCGAATATAGTATCGTGGTATTTGTCTCCTTCCTTTTTTACATTTGCGTTGCTGTGTCTCAATCCGGCGGAAGAAAATTCTGTCACAACTGCGTTTTTGACCGGCTGTCTGATTGCTTTGGGGTTGGAGAATATGCCTAATGCTAATAACCTCGCAATCGACCATTGTCCTTACGTAAAACTTTCTTCGGAAATAAATACGCTAACTTGCGGAGCATTAGAGCTTAAGTCCGTCATCTTCAACGGAATTATCTCTTACTATTTACAAGCCGTTAACAGACATTTATTACTGTACAAAGACTGAACGATTCCTCGAGCTGGCAACAGGGGTAGTAGGTGACAGTTCGACCGTCGATTCCGACGATGTCCATCGTGCGCTACACCCCAAGCCACGGGGCTTACGCGTGGATTGGTTTATAATGATATTAGACTTGCGCAGCATCTGCCGCACTCTCCCTTCCCCACTCCCCCACCTGGACCCGGTGTCAAGATAGAGTCATGAAAACCGGAGGTGGAGGAGGGCTCAGGCGGCTGGCACGACGAGACCGGCACCTAGGCATGCCACCACACTCCCTGGTCTACAACATACGCTTGGCCAGGATTTTGACCAACAACAAGCCTCCAACGGTGGTCATAAGGACGAGGATGGTGACTGGACAGCCATGCCCACCGCCTGTACACCCAGCGGGAGCGCAAGCGCATCTACTGGCAGTGAACCAGGTGTCAGAGAACTGCCAGCGCATACCAGGCTGTGAGGACCATGGTTTGCTGATACTGGCATAGCATAGGCCTCCAGACCTTTCAACGGGGTAGTTGCTAAGTGACTGAACACGAACATCACCGATTTTATGCCGCTGCATGAGGCACCTGCATCGCGATTCTCTCGCCGTTTGCCATCTTTGCAGCGTGTGCAGGAAGGAAAGGCAACTGACTTTTGACTCCTTCTTTCACGACAGACTGGATGCTGGGAATGATTGGTTCCGACATTGCCTTGGAGGGCTGCACGTCGCGTGTCTTCGGGATGCTGGAGATGAAAACCAGTCTCCAAAGAAGTGCTTCACCAATCACTTCAGGTCCCGGCGACCCCGTACTCATTCCCTTCGTTTGCTCGTCTGCAGAGTCTCCGACGCGAATCAGACCTCTAGAGGGTGGGTTATAGGAGGCTAGAGAATCTTTAAATCTGGTCTTTTTTTCCACCCCTTCCCCCTCTACATGCAACCTCACTATTGACGACCTATACCGAAAAATATGATGACGACCAGCTCTAGTGAGTGCGCCGCCTTGAGCTCCTTAAGCCGGGCCTGAAGACTTCTTTCATGTTTGACGACCATCTTTACGAAAACCGAGGAACTTGGGTTCGGTGAAGTGCTTCGGAGTCATCGGAAAGATTCCATCTATGATCAATCTGCACGTGAGCGCCCGTTTTCTTCTGACCGCAAACAGAATAAATTCGGATGGGAATGACTTATGTGACCCCTAAAACAGGACATAAGAATAGTTACGCTCTGTCCAAGTAATGAAGGTGGGCCTACACACAAGTCTAGAAGGGGCAAAATATTTCCGTGTCCTGACCCCAACAACAACCCTAGTATAAAACTAAACTGTTGGCCTCATCTTGACCCTAAAGCTACCCTAAACCTTAGTTCTGCGGTTAGCGCTAGCCCTCACCTTAATCCTAAACTTGATCCTGACTTACCTTACCGCTAACTATAGATCTAGCCTTAACCATAATCCTTAACCTAAACCAAACTTAGCCGGAAGGTGGCTAAACACCACCCGTATTGCAGGCGTTTCCTGTGCTCATGTCCTATTTATGGGGACATATAAGTCAGTTCTACTCGAACCTGAAACATTTCTGCATGAATTTACCCACAGTTTCCGTGGGCACACCCTCCGCCATCATAAACTGACCGAGTTGGGCCAAGCTGGTGGTTGCCTGCTCGTAACCACTGTCACCGCTGGCAAGTTGTTTGCCTTGGGGAGACTAGTTGATCGGTGTGCGCCTGTTGTTGTATGAATATATATTCCCTGTGAGATTACAAGATGAATTTCAGTTTGGGCGGTATGTTGGATAGCACAGGCAGTGTTTAGTAGTTGTGGTCCTTTTTTTTACTTTAAAGGGACCTGCACTGTTCTAGGGATGACCCGACTGTTCGCGTACGCTACGTATGCCTGCCACCTCGTCTTCTGATTACTTCTATGGGAATTCCGCAACTCTGTAAAACTTTATAGCGACAAAACTAATGAACGTGTCCTAATCAATAAAATCCTCAGACCACGTCTCCCATAGCAGAAGAAGAAGAATTGAGTCGGTGTTGTTGACTCCATTGTCGTCCATTTCAATCAAGGGTTTTCTGTTCAAAGGCGTCTGTGTTAAGGTGCGCGAAGTCTGGATGGCTGCGGCTGCCTGAGCACACACACGCATGACCGTGTTACGTGCCCCCCTCCCCCAAACGGGTAACGTGGTAGATGCGCTGGACCAACACGGGGGCCATATCGGATTCTGGCAGGCGTTATCGGATTTGCGCACCATTTCGGGGTGCGGTGGCAGACCCGGTTTCCGGCAGACGTCGTGCACACTGGGATCCCTGTCGCGTCCATTGTTGTTGTTGGTCATTTGCTGTGTGGACCAGGGGTTGTGGAGTGGAGCGGCAAGGTGCGGGCTCGACCGTGACATCCACCTACGCCCTTCCCCGCCTCCGCTCTTCTTGACTCTGTTTTGACACTGGGGGAAGAGAGAGTGAGATAAATGTTGTGCAAGTTTACCATCACCATTAACTAATTAGAGCACAAGTCGTCGTCCCTGCTCTCAACTTTTTGTGGGCCAGACGGCGGAAATCATCGGCAACGACGGTCGAACTGTCGATGACCGCGTTAAAGCAGGCCAGGGTGGTTGCTCAGGCTGTAAACTCGGCGCGTTTGAGACTGTTCTCACGTGACGAGCCCGGTCGGCAAGTCTGGCGCGGCATGAGGCGACCTTGTGGCAAACCCGGCGGCAGTAAAAACGAGGAATTTATCATGTTTAGATAGTTCTGCCCCCAGTGAATAAGAAGAGATCAGCCGGGGACTAATTGGAATCGATGGATTTCCTCACAGCACGGAGAAGGCGTCGGAATCAACTAAACAAAGTACTCACTCCTTAAACATGTTACCAATTAAAAAGGAACATAAACAGCAATGAGTAAAGAAGCCTGCTTAAAGTAAATTCCTGCACTGTGGCATGGCGGCTGCTGCTGTGAAAAACTAAACTAAGACTGGTCAGTGCTCGCAAGGACTAACCTAGATGGTAATTTTGCGATAGTGATGGACAAATCCACTGATTTATGTACGTATGGATTTGGAAACAGGCATCACAAGAATCATCATTCGGAAGAAATAAGTTCTTTGGGATAGATAAACAAATTTAATTTTAAATTTGCGACTTTGGTTCCCCAATTTGTCCTCAGACAATAAGTAAGTGTGCAAAACAGTCAACAATAAAACAGGCCCAAAATCGATTGTGCCCCGTAACTTTCGCTGGCGTAATTTTCTGATTGGTCAGTGCCTTTTCCGATTTTCCTTGTGATTTTTGTACACAGCATCCAATTCTACGTGTCGGTTGATGCATGAATTATCAGAATAAATGGCCTCTAAGAATTTGCGGCCTTTCTTGGACAAGCAGACACCTACAATGTGAGTCTTGTCCTAGGTGAATTTGTGTCCAGTTTCCAGCGTATGCATGGCCACTTGAGACAAGTGGTCTCATCTTTTTATGGTCATTTGATGCTCATGTATTCGTTTAGAGGCCGATTTAATAGTTTGACCACAGTAAACCGCATTGCAAGTGTTGCATGGTATCTTATAGACGACTTCCTTACCTAAATAGCCAACCCTATCCGTAGGGTGTACAAGCTGGTTACGAAGTGTAGTCGTCGGCTTGTGCGGCACATGTGTTTGTCGCTTCCTCAGATATCTTTGAACTAGTCCGGACACATTCTTTATGTGCGGAAGTGTGCGTCAATTTTTTGGTTTGGGCGCCTGATCGGAACAATCTAGTTCCCTGTCTTTTTCTTTTAGCTCCTGTCGTCTCATGCAGCGGTGTACGAAATATCTAAGATACCCATTCTGAGAAAACAGTTTAAACAAATAATTCAGTTCTGTTTGATAGATTTCGTTGTCAGAGCAGTGAGATCTTGCTCGATTAAGGAGGCTGTTCACGGCACTCGGATGTATCACCCACGGTTAGTATCTTTTAGTGACGCGAAAGCAGCAACACCAACATGCTTTAGATCAGCAGCCAGCGACAGTGTACATGTTCTACACTGCCGGGACGCAATTCTGGCTTTTCCGAGAATCCAGTCAACAACTGAGCTAATTATGATCGCCGCAGGATGCCTATTTTTTGAACTTCCGTCTAACCAAGGGACGCTTATGTGGGGGTCGTAGCGAAATATTTTTGGGGATTACAGGCAGAGCGATATCAGGGTAAAATAATACAGCAAGTGTTTTCGTAGATAGACAATTCAGGTCCAGTATCGGTGGGGCACGGAAACGCTGTCCTGATTGGTCAACAAATTATCCCTTTCGTACTATTATTGATTTCAGTAGGCGTAGTACTACTTGCGGATACCGTCAACGTGAGACGCTTCACGGACCACTGCGGTTACTATTCATCATTACGTTAGGGGTCACGTTCACTGTTAGGATTCATGGTTTAGGGTTTACTGTTAGTGCTTAGGTTTAGGGAGGCATTCGACCCTAACTTCTTACAACTTCCATCTACGGTCCACGTCTGACTGTTCATATTCTTTGACGGTTTAGTTTCAATGACGTTGATGGGCCAATCCACTTCGTTCTTCGTGATACTGGTTCTACTAGTCATCTGAGACGAATTTTTGCATTGCGCGGTACCTGAGCTGAGATTTAATGCCCACTAAAACAAAATAGAATATCTACCTATGGAACTTGCGTTTTCCCCTAGTTTTCGTACATTCTTCACTGTTTTTCCCCAGCTCCACCCGTAAAGCTTCTTTTACCACGGTTCCCATATTGGACGCGTCTGGGTTTCCCCATTTCCTGGCAGGACAGCGGTTACGAGCCTTGCCCCATTTCATCTGCTACAGAGAACGGCAATTAACGTAAGCAAACGCTGCATTAGGGTTTCTTGACTTGTCGGCTGATAGGGCCATCTTGAAGTGTGAACATCGAGTAGGGAACCTGCAGTGGGATTTCCTCAATGATGAAACGACCAGAGAGGAGGGATTACACAGATCTTGGCAAAATTTTGGATGAGCGAAATGGCGTGGTTGTATCCAACTATCCTCCGTTCCCATTTGCATGTGCAGTTGCAAGAAGGGCCGAGCTGTATTCTAGGAAGCAATTTCATCCTCCCTACTTTCTTAGGTAAATCATGAAGCGGCAGCACATTTGAATACTGATGAATGATGATAGTACTAAATTTGAATTTTGGCAGGCTTTGCTGTTGCGTTGCCTCTGTATAGCACTTTGATGTCTTTTAAGGAGGCGAAGTTGAATGACACTTTGTACCTTGCGAAGAGACGGAATTACGTTCTAAAATGAAAAGAAGTACGGACTAGTCGCCTGTCAATATAAGCAGACGTTCACTTCAAGATTAGACTTTAAAAGCATTTCGGACTGGAGAATCGCCGTCCACACCTAAATACTCCATAGGTTATCTACTAGTGGCTTGGTTGAAAAATTGGTGGCTTTCCAATGTCGTCAGCACATGATGTGTTTTCCGAGGAAAATAATTCTGTTGCGTCATATATTCTGCTCCCAAAGCTTTTCGGAGATTAGTTGAGGAAGTATCAGTGTGGAATTCGGTTCAGGTTGACTAAATAGGTATCCAAGACTTCTTGAGGAGATCCAAATATCGTGACCCTGGCCAGTTAATCTGGAAATTCGTTTAGCTTTTAATTTTTAGATGTTCTGTGTTTTATTCTCCCAGAATTAACGTCTTCCCCACCGTGAGCTGAATTTTATTCTGGTACTAAACAACGTACTAGTTGAAATACCTATTAATTTCGTTAACTACTTCTTATTACCGCATTGATTAATTTTGTCACACACGAGGGAAGTCGCTATTTATGTTTTCTTACATAACCGTTTGTTGTTTGTCAAACTTTCGTTTTTATTCACCAGAGGATCTTTCACTCGGGCCAGTATTTCTATACAACTTTTTATATTTTCGAATCAAGACCAGCAGCGCAAAATCCATGACCAAAAATCTAACAAAAATATATGCACGGTGAATTTTGTCCATCTATAGTACAACAACCAGCAGCTATTGCGAGCACCCCATGGCATATTCACAAAGACCAACGTTAAAATTTAAGAAAAGGACTTCTTAGTTTATTTGCTTGCAGATCGATTTTACCTCAATAGCACCCTAAACTGAAATTTAGCGGGTCAGAGCTCACTTTGACCTCATCTCAGTCGTTTTGTGGCTGTGAGTCCGGACACGGCAATAGGTGCCTCCGTACTACAGGTGGCCTTGCGCTGATTTTCAGGATGGGTTGAGGTTACGGCTTGGATTAGTGCTAGGGTTGAAGTTTGCGGGCGTTGCGGTCCGATTTAGGAAGATTAGGGTTAGGGCAAGGAGCGCTGGGTTTAGGGTCACGGGAATAGATAACCCCCACCCGGAATTCAGCGAGGGGCCACCTGTCGTATCGAAGGTGCACTTATACCCCTGTCCAACCATAGTACCACTTCACGAATGAAGGCGAATGCTTGAGTTGCAGGTGCATGTATGTGAAAATAAGAAGACTGGCCGAGCACCGAAATAATTTGTTTATTGTTCCGGGCCTTCGCGCCGGTGTAGAAATCCATCGTTAGAGATGGTAGCAGCGACAGCACAAGCAACAGCCACAGGGCTACTACTAGCCAATCAACGATCAATGATGCAGGTCTAGAAGTGACTGAGCAAGGCTCTGTGCGCCGGCGCCTGGCCTCCTATGAGAAATCAGTCGATCGATGTAGAGAACTGCGCGCAGTCACCTGCGAACCTGCGTCCCTGATCGTTATAGTACCCCCTATAACTCTTGCTTTTTCCATCGCCACAACAACTTCTGGCGATGGAATTCTCCACCAGGTCAAATGCCCGGAATTCTGAAATGCGTTTTCGATTGGAGAGGATTACCTAATCGGGATTGTCCCACTGATTATCATGAGGAATAAGCCTATGATATGTCAGATAAGGCAGGAGGTTGGCTTTTGAATGTGCTTCTTTTCTGCCGCCTGCAAAGATTACACTCTGTAAGAAGTGGTTACTTAATGAGCATGCACTTTTTTCCTACTGATTTTCGATGGCCGTTTAAACCCAAATATATTTTATGGGAAGTACGAACAAAATATCCACTTTTCTACTCCTTCAGGGGAGAATACTCTCTATTTCAAAGTTTTATATTTAAAGAAAGGATATCACTGGTATTAAAGAGCTTCTGACTGTTAAATGTTTTCAAGATCGTGCAAAGTTCATTCAAATGGCAACGCATTTACTCGTTTATTAATGTTCCCCAAGTGATATACGATATAGTGCACATTAATGTCAAAATTTAATGAGGTGTTTATGGTTTATTCTCAATGGCATAGGCTAATGTAGAAATTTCCTTACCCGGAACGCATACAGCATCTAAACTTTATGCCTTAAAGGGAAGTACTGCGGCAGAAAAAATTCCCCATTCGGTAATTTGGCGACATTTTAAGGGCTAAATATATCCTTACTTTGGACACAAAATTCAAGAAAGAGCGATTTTCTACCAAATGAGTATAAGACTGAGCAAGTTTGTACGTACCTTCCACAAAATATAGTTGAATTTATAAGGTATTAGAAAATCAACAGACAAATACATGCGACATAAGTAGCTACTTTGTGCCGAGCACAGTTTTTACAGGAGGCTAAAAAGAAGAGCATTGAAAAGCCAAAATTCTGGCATGCCTGACATGTCGTGAGAATATGCCTTACGATAATGAATGTTGGAACCTCACTTAAGAAATCCTCCCTAATCGGAAACTGACTGCAGAGTTTCGCTTAACATTTCATGAGATCGTCCATTGGCTTCACAAAATTGAACATGCATACTATGGCAAGTTTTTTGGTACCATACCATAAATCAGTGTATTCCTTCTGTGGATTGGTTGAGGATGTGACGAATCGCAACTTCAACTGTTTATTTTTGCAACCTACCCTGGTTTGGGTGTTTACTCAGAGGAATTTACGCATGACCATCAGAAAAAGCACCAACAGAGTTGATCAGACCACTCTGTCACAGTAAACTGCAGCTTTTATATTGTTTGAGAAAAAGTACACTTTAAAAACCTGTTGTCATCTTCTACAAACCGCCTCAGACTAAAAATCCAAAACAGGGTAAACTTTTGTTTGTTTGACAAAAGAACAAAATCCATTGAAAGGAAGGACAATGGAGCACCTAAAGATGCGGTGGATTCTCTGAGTACTACTTGAGCAGCACTGTTTTTATTGAACGAGGTCTTTCATTTTCAATTTGGATACAAATCTAAATTCCAGCAACACTAACGAGATTTGATTGTATTTTATTTCTTTTGGCTGCCGATAAGCCGAAGCATATGCATTTGCAAAAATAAAATGGTTGCTTTTTTCCCAATGTCGTAAATTTCTCGTCATGGCCTATAAAAACGGAAGCTTATCAGTTAAAATTTGAAAGGCCCTTTGAGGTAGACTGTTTGGGTGGGGCTCGTGAAGCTCCACTAGCCATTTTTCAAGTGGAAGGAAACATTAATTAAAAATTGCCTTAGTAACCCTATCACTGCATCAGTCCATCCATTGAGCATTGCTCTTTAGGACAGGCGTCGCCTTTCATACGTCCTCTATGAACTGTGCAACAGCTGTTGACGCATGAGGGTATAACCTCTGGTTTTAGCTCTTGTTCATGAGCACAAACTTACAGTTGCTGAAAAGTGAAAGAAATTTTGTGTTTTTGTCTGTCAACTCGTGGAGGAATCGTTTGCTGTAGGCCTTTTCATGCCAGATGAGGTTCCTAAGAGTGTGCGGTTCCGGGGATTGCCGTGGATGTGCGCAAGGTTCTCATTTAAACGGCTTTCGATATTGGTGAGACCTAATAGCAGACGAAGTAACCCAATTGCTTGGATTGAGCATAAAGTGTCCGCGTTCGTTTATGGCGCGTAAATCGAAATCTGACTGATCCAACGTTCCGTTAGTATCACGACAGTCGTTATCTTACGGAGTTTAAACAGTCATCACGGCGAGTGAACATTTATGTCTGAGGTTTGATCACCAGTTCAGACTGACAGGGAGGTCCGGAGAGACAGAGTTTATCTGTTAACCTAGCTGTGGATTACCTAGCGATTCCGCAGGTTCCTGATGCCTGGTTTATAGTAAAAATCTCTTTTATTCGTAAAAAATCTAGTGATTTTGGACCTAACTCTGTTCGTCCAATTTTCTGTTCGTCCGCACCACTGAAGCTTGCTAAACAAGTTTCCCTGACTATTATAAAGGCATTCTCTTTTAGTTTTTCTGATCCTTTACAATTTTTATATAAGACCAGGCTTAGTACCCTATACGCTGTTGCTCTTTTGGTCCATTATATCCTAAGAGAACTAGATAAGGATTGCCGTGCGTACACATATGCTTTTCTTTATTACTCCTCCACCTTCAACACCGTCTTGTGCCATCTTCTCCCTACCAAAACATTCGCATGCAGCTCTCCAAGCAAAGTTGTCTCTTGGCTCGGCGCTTACTTTACTTCCCGCACTCAATTTGTCCAATCTGGAAAACGAAAATCTACGGTCCTTCCTAATAACTGCAGAGTTCTTCAGGGTTCCATTTTATCCCTTCACCTCTCTTGATACTCATGATCTAAGACCCCAATACGACCGTCTGTTAAGTTTGCTGACGATGTGGTTGTTGGTCACCCTCTCAAAAATCAGACTCATCTGCAGTCTCTGAAAGATGGCCTTGACCAGGTCTCAGAATGGTCACAGGAAACTGGTCTCCTAATGAACAATCAATCCAGTGTTTTTTCCGACTGCGGCGCTCTCGTAGTTCTGAACTCTTCGACATCCTTCCCAACGAGGTATCCTCTTTCAGGTACCTTGGCCCTTCTTTGTCATCAAATCTTTCATTTTCCCTCGATTTTGAGTCCCTTTTCACTAAAGTTCGTAAACGTCTTAATTGCATTCGTCGTTTACGCTCCTACCACACACCTAAGTCCTTAATCTTGCGATTCACAGATGCCTACATTCTTTCTTTTATTCTTTATTGCTCTTCTGTCATTCTTCTCGCTTCGGTAAAAAAGATCTTTTGATTTTAACACCAGTCCTCCGAATGTTCTCCTTTGCTGCCAGTGTTTCCTACGCATTCTAGTCGATATTATAATACAACGACATTTCAAGACGGCCAAGCAATTTGCTGGTCCAATTCTGGATGATGGTGCCCATCCCCTTCATTCTGAACTAGCGCCTGCGAAGTCCCCCCGCCCCATGCACTATAGTATTTCGACTTATCTCTTGCCGTACAATGGCATATCAGCATTCTGTATAGCCATTCCTGGCACCGCTATCTTACGCGTGATGAGACAGAAGTGCAGAAAGTGAGACTTGAACGGTCCCGTAGTAGTTGGTCGCTTTTATGTAAACCTTCTTGACTCTCGAGTAATTTTTTAACTTATATTCTGTCCACATTGAATGGAGCCCCCTTTTTGCAGAAAATTTTGAAATTCCACTTTCATAGTAAATCCAATCCTCTCTCTCTCTTCGGTGAGGCCTCGCCGCCGAATCAATAGGTCCCGAGGTCTGTTGATTAAGTACTCGAGGAACACACTGCAGTAGTACCGTCAGGTGTGGATGAAAGTGACCTAGCAAGTGGGGTACCTGGGGTAGGATAACAAACCCCGGTAGGTGTCGCCTGTCAACCGACAAGGCGCCACTTGACGACACGGTCTTTGCGTCCTAAATTGAAGAGCGGGAAACGGATGGGGCATCCACCCTCGAGTTCGGGTAGCGGGAAAATTTGCCCTCCAACAAGTCTCCCCACTCAAACTCTGCCTGGCGATTCCCAGTTCAGTTGCGTTTCTGGGCGACCGATCGACCCTGGTTCGCGCGCCCTCTGCGTGTGCCCGTCTACGGTAATTGATGCGGACGTAAGCACTAATTTCATCCAATCTAAATACAATCATAGCACAAAGAGCACTCATCAGAAGTGCATGATTGTGTCAAGCTGGTGTACGTAGAAACCTAGTCCTCTTGCGGTCCTTTAGTGATCTCTTTCTGTCTGTCTTCAGCCTCAGTTCTGATTTATTATGCTTTAAAACAAGATTAGCGGAGGGAGATTGTTCGTAGTGCTTGATTATTTATTAATTTTCGACTGGTGTTGACCAACACATTCAAGAGCACACCATAATAAAATAGGGCGTTTCGAATTTTGTGGACTCTCTGAGTACATCGAAATTTATAAAATCTGCCGAGTAGTCGATTAAATAGAATCTTTGTTCCTCCAATGACGTTAGGTGAAAAAACAACATCGACCATTTGGGAAAACCGTCCAAGTTTAAGAATTGCCTCTGCAGTTTGATTTAAAGGACTGATGCCTCGCTCCGTTTGTCGACGATGTCAGAGGACAGTCATCAGGACGTCCTAAGAAAAACTCCTATGGGGCGTTAATGGTGGTTAAGGCATTTCCTTATTGTCTAGAGTGAGGAAATGGACGGGCGGTATAAAGTCCGTATCTGCTCAATGAAATAAATGGTGGAACACGCCAACAGGCGTTTCGTTCTAGTGCTTTGGTGCAAGTGAAGGACATTATTAACCAGTCAGCAGCTGGACAGCCCCACAGGCGCAGCAGTTATCGTTCCTGGTTTTAGTTGCGTGTATTTTAATGAAAATTTCAATCAGTTACTAGGATTGCCTCATCCTCATTCAGTAACTCTGGGCAACTTAGGACGTGGTTGGAGGGCAGCCTACGCTGCGCCTGCTCATAGCAAAACACGCGGGAGTTGACATCCTCGGTCACATTGATCCTCGAAACATAGTCCGGCTAAACACTGCTTGGCTTGCTCGGTCGCATGATACAAAAACTCTAAATACTTCCTGTTTCGAGGAGTCCTACGGTCATAAACAATGGAAAATGAAGTGGCTACTTCCGGCTTGCGTGCTACCGTCAGCCAGATGAAACCAGGCCTCAGACCACAAATACCCAGGGTTTTAAGTGGATACATTCCGGTTTCACTTGGCAACGCTGGTAAAACTTCGCGATGTTTTATTGCCCATTGTCATGCGGCCGCCAGATGGGCTCTTGAACAAAGCCATGAGGCAACACGAAAGCTATTATTCCGTCATTTGGTCGCGCCACGCCCATGTGCGCCCCTTTTTTCTTAAGCGTCGTCGGGACGCTTTCACGCACATGCCAGGTCTGAGGTTGTTAACCTTTTTACGGTTAGAGTGGTCAGCATATCTCCATAAAACATTCGGGGGATTAAGCTATAGAACCGCGTTTATCGTTCTTCACAGCGACTGAGGCTACTCGTAGATCACGTTTTACTTCCCCTGAAGTTTCGAGAAATTGCTCGTTTACGCCAACGCATGGCTGATTCTACTTACCTTAATTTGTTCAATTGTATAGTCTAATTTCGTGTTATAACTGCGACCGATGATTAACGTTAAACTGCCTGTTCATTGCTGACTTACTTCGATCCATTTGCAGCTGCCCTGTTGGTGGGGGAAACTCGCGTGACAAATTTCCATATGTATAGATACACATACATGTACATGTATGCTAGAGATCTGACGATAGATATGAGGGTGGGGTGATATAATGTTGTTTTAAGCCTTTTCCGCCTTCATTCAGCCAACCATAACTTTCTTCACCATCTGGGACCAGAAACAAAAGTATGTGTGCGCCCGCGGCCAGATGGTTCGAGAGCGAGGTCTAGCGGACGGGTCGGAAGCACTTTATCAAAGCTAATTTGATTAGTTCCTCGCCATATGGCATTCCTTGTCCCATCATATCGGGTATTCATTCATGAAAGAGTAGGTCACGCCGACTCACTATCTTCCAGAAACAAACACATTCAGAATTGCTAATTAAAGCAAAAATACGTGTTCGTAGGCATAAAGGAGGAAAAGAAGGGCTCGGAAGCCTGGATATAATATGGGACGGATACCCATCAATCCGGTTATAGCACCCAATATGTTCATTGTATTTTGCCTTGTAACTCTAGTCAATAATACCGCGGACAGTCGCATGACTGCATGTACGGGGTCGTGGACGTTCCTGACACGTTAATTTATTTTTTTCATTGCGGTCACCAAAACAACGATCCGGACCTAATACGAAATGATCGACGAGTCCTTCAATGGGTTACTTGTTATCCAAGCCTGCTTCCTTAAATTCCACCAGGCTCTTCAAAAGACGACCATGTCTTGGTTAAAGTATCCTCATGGAATACAGTAAAACAGTGTTCCGTCCCATGTTCCATACAGAATGTTCGAAATAGTCCATTATTTAGCGCACATTTGGGAATAACATTGGCGATTTGTACAACTGTTCCCACTAAATTCTAAAGTCCTTTCGGCAGTTTTAGGACATCACAGCTTGATGATGTAACACCTTGTATAATAAACACATTTCAGCTTTTTCCTTGGCCAGGGTAGCAAAGCCCGACTTTTTGCCAATCCTGGTAGAAGCTCTACCCGTATAAATAGACCTAAACAAACCCCATGCTGACTTCTAGCGATTAAAAAATGCACAGATTAACGTGGACACGCCAGTTATTTTTGCTAGTCTTAAGATGCATGCACGAAAAAGTTTATCCCTCGATATTTGTTTAAGAATAGTGCGTTCAAAGACTGATGGTTGACAACTGTTCCGAACGCCAATCATTTAATCGAAGTGGATGTTAAATTTACTAGGATTGCTGGTAATTCTGCTGGCTATTTGGGTTGCAGTGCCCTAGTTCCTGTCTTAAATTCTTTAACGTATTTTGTCGTTTGACAAGGAAATGTGATTCAGCTGATTCACGGCACTCTTTGCCGGGGTGATTTTAGCCATAATCACCGCCTGTGACTTATCTAAAGTGGATGTGCTATCTCATAAAACGTTACCAGAAATTCTGAAATGTGTTTTTGACTCGAAGAGGTCACTTTGTTTCGGTTTTAAGAAAAGTTTCTAATCAGGAGGTTTTCTGAGACCGTGAAGTATCCACTCCTAAAAAATTGTATCGCCAGATTCATTAATGTTGTTTGTAAAATATCCAATACCGCTCAAGTCCATTGCAAGCTTTTGTGTACCTGATATAGTATCTTCTTGCTAGCATGTAGAAATATATTACTTTCATCGCACGGAAGATGTACAGATCGTAGTTCGGAAACAATAAATGTAAGTGTGACGGCTGGTCGGGTTCAAAATTCTTCGGGAATTAGGAAAGTTTCTCAAAGTATAGAAACTAAAGAAGACGTAATTTGCAACCAAATGAGCAAAAGAACGAATATTTGCGTACACGTCTTCTATGAAATATGTTTGAATCTATAACGACACCAAAAACCGATATGAAAAATACATTCAGGATAGGTAGTCATTTTTAGAGAATGCAGTTTTTTCAGGCAGTCGGAAGGAAACTCGTCTAATAGCCGAGCGTGACTAAAATAGCCTGAGACTGTGCCGCAATTTTATTAATATGACGAGCCAGCTAAAGTTACGTCTTCGAATTAAGTACACATTTCAGGATTTCGATGAAAATTTCATGAGATAACACCTCTACTGTACACATTCTCCGATTGTGCAAGATATCTTTTCTCAGACACTCCTGTACGAAACCGAGGTAGGAGACTTACGGAAGAGGATTCCCATCAGAAAAAAATATTTTTCCTGATCTTAGGGAATATTTTCATTCGGAACTACTGCTCATTGCTTCCAAGTTTGCTCTTTACTAATAATTACAATTTCGTATTGGCTATTGTCAAATTGAAAAACACATATTTAGAGTTTTAATTCCATTTTGTTCCTCACACTCAAGAAGACAGGAGTAGTATATTCATCTTGCCACTTCTCTTTCTAAACTATGACAGTTTCAAACAAGTTTATTCAAAGAAAAATAAAAAATGCTAAGCTTGAAATGTAAGCTTAAGTATGGCAATGGGAACTGAGGTATCCGCCACCCATCTATAATTTTGGGACCGAAAAACTGCTCGAACCAGACTTAAACAAAACAGCAGTTTTCAGAGTGATAAACAGAGAGCCACGTCCAACCCACAAATAACCTTGAGACAGACCGCAACAGCTACCAAAGGCCACACAGTGAGACAGCCAGCTAGCATGCCAGACAACGACGAAGACGCACGATTCCAAGAGTTGGCGGCCGATCAATAGGCAGCGCAATAAAAGAGGAGCAGCGCCACAATGCATGTGAAATAAACATCCTGTAAACAACCGGACAGGCGAACGCACACACACACACAACCGAAATTCCGAAATGTGTTTTCGTTTCAAAAAGCTTAATTAAGTGGGGTTTCTAAACTAACCGTCCTGAAGTAAAATTCTACAACAATTCAATTACCTCAGAAGGTGGGCTTTCGAACGAACTTCCTTCCGACTGCATGCAAAAACTAAACACTGTAAAAAATGATTACTTAATTAGCATGCATTTTTCTCATTGATTTTCGATGCCCTCAAAAATTTTAATAGTATTTCATGGAAAGTATGCATAAAAATATTCATTCTTTTGCTCATTCAGTAGAAAATTACGTCTTCTTCCAATCTTATACTCGAAGGAAGGGTGTAATTCGGTTTTTAAATACTTTCCCAATTCCCGACTAATTTTGAACCCGCTCTACCGTCAAACTTGCATTCCGGGTTTCCAAACTACAAGCCATGTATTTTCCGCGTACGGAAAACCCCACATTTCTATATTGTTAACTTTACAAACCACATTGGTAAATGTAGAGACGTGATTTATGAACGGCCATTTCACGGTATTTAAAAGTCCCACAACTAGAAACTTTTTTTAAAAACTGAATTATGTTCCTCCTTCGAACATAAAATTAGAATAAGACGTAATTTCCTATCGAATGAACAAAATAACGAATATCTTTATGCATGTTTTCCATGAAATATAATTAAAATTTTTAAGGGCATCGAAAATCAATGAGAAAAATGCATGCTACTTAAGCAGTCATACTTTGCAGAGTGTAATTTTTGCACTCAGCCGAAAGGAAGTTCATTTGAAAGCCGGTATCCTGCCGTAACTGAAATAATATAGAATTATTTTGCAGGCTAACCAGTTTTACAACCCTACTTAATTTATCTTTTCAAAACGAAAACGCATTTCGGAATTTCGGTTGACATTTCATGAGTTAGCCCACCTACTGTACATGAATGACACTTTGACTGTTACAAACAACGACGTTCATCGCGAATCCAGTGTGAGCGATGTGGTCGTTACCTGCGTATTAATTTGCATGTAGAGAAATGCACTTTTGCGGCTGACATTTCACCCTCTTCCTCCCTATCCGTCGTCTTCGGATGACAAAACAGATTCCTAACGAGCGCGGGTGGTCGCGGCTGCAATGCCTGACAAAGTTTAACAGCGCGTCCATGCGAGTTATCTAGGGTTTGATCCCACGCACAATAAGGCTTATTTAGGGAAATGTCAAGATCTTAGGGAAGTGGAGATGTCCCTGAAGTCACAGTAAGGAGAAGCCATTACGGCGTAACCATCACGTTTTTATAGAACAGAATGATCCCGTAGCATGCCGATTTTCGACGCCGCGACCAATACTGCGTCGTGCTAGATTGGGAACGCGTCCCACACCTGGCAGCAAGAGACCAAGCATTGTAGATGATTTAGATAGAGCCCAGTCTTCCACGCCTCTTCAATGCTTTCATGGCTTCTGAAGTTAGGCGGACTACGGGGGAAATTTTCGCAGAGGCGGGTATGATACGGAGTTACCAACTGTTTGTCCCACATGGGATGATAAGCGCAGGTAACAGCTACACACTATCCTTTCAAAAGGGATTTAACCAAACTCTGTACTTAAGAAACATTATTTCAACGCTGCTAGCGTGCAGGAGAGTAGTGTGTTACATTGCGTTGCTCAACGAGGCAGTGAACTCGATTTGTGACAACTGGATGAGAAATTTCGACGAAATTAATTTAGTTGGCCATTAATTCACAGGAGCGATGGAAATTACTTTCATTGATCTATTCTGATGGCGGTGGTATGAATCATCTACGCCAAGCAAGCGAGGACGCTGAACCGTTTCCAACTCGGCTGTCCCGGCAGGATATTAACATCAAGGTCGTAGGGCGGGATTCCGAACACTGAAGCTCTGGAATAGACCGGAATCCATGCCACTCCGAAGCAACTGCAATTGTGCTGAAGCGGCCACCTCGTGAGGATGAATGACGAGGGCCTACCCAGGCGGCTCTTCCGAGGCGGAATCGAACGGCGCTCGTCGACAAAGAGGGTAATAAAACGTAAGACTAACATCGATTGGATCTCTCTCAAGGACTTGCGAGTCTGTTCGGGCACATGGAATGATCTCGTCAAGGATAGGCTGTCCTGAATAAGAGCAATCAGAAGAAGTGTAGCAATTTGCGAAACCGGCCGCATGACTGCAGTCAGGGCTTAAAGAACGGTCTGTAAGTTGCAAACTTCGCGGACTCCCAACCCCAAAGCTCTCCCGCTTCCAACTTGTCCACGCTGTTACCCGACACTTCGGGTGCGGATAGGCCTCATTCTACATCTCCGGGTCCGGTGGAGCAACAATACGACAAATTTACTTACTGCCCACACAAAAACCTCCAGTGTCGCCCCTCTCACAAGCACTACGACGTCCGCGAAGGCGATTACCACCACCACCACCACCACCACCACCACCACCACCACCACCACCACCACCACCACCACCACCACCACCACAACCACCACCACCACCACCACCACAACAACAACAACAACAACAACAACACCACCACCACCGAGGAGAAAAATCCTGAAGCTCAGCCGCCGTCAACGCACACCACTTCCATTATCATCGCGACCACATTTCTGCGAAAAGGACGACGGCAAATATCCCTCCCACTCCTATCACCGGTGCGAACACTCCTGACACTCCACCATTCATGACCCTCAACCTCCCGACCACTGCATCCCCAAAAATGCGGATCGGCTCAGAGCCTGTTGTCATTGCGATCGCATCCTTACATCACGCATAGACCTGGTTAATCACATGCGAGTGCATCGCACGTAGACTGATGTACTAGTGCTAGGAGCATCCATATACACCCTTGGTCATCACCTCAACTGCCTGCGCTAAACACGCGCATTCAGCCCCTGTATGGCCTACTTGACCACATACGTCTCCCTATAAATCTGTGCTAGATCACTACAAACCAGAGTCCGGCACTACACCTCACCGGCAGCCCATAAACCGCACAGAAACCCATTCCACCTCCCCCAT
>CACRXP010000025.1:1537556-1603958 GCA_902702965.1 Spirometra erinaceieuropaei
CTCCTCCTCCTCCTCCATGAAGCCTCTACTGTACTCTAACGCAAGTAAGATACGAACAGCCCATCCAGTACATGGTACGCTAAGACAGACTGTCTAACTGTGGCTGCTCTGCGTCCGGTCCCTGCATCAGAGGACTGGTAGGCTCAGACATTGTGCTGATATCCGGGCGAGAGGGGAGAAAGAATGAGGTTGACTCTGGAGACTCCAGCCCCCCCCCTCACACAACGCATATTTCTCATTATGAACAACTTTACGCGTTTTTAAACTACCAAGTCTGTTGAGAACCGTGGTTTGAAAGTCTGTCGACTAACGGGATAACTTGTTCCTCTGGTCAGAACAGAGAGTCAGGCTGCAATGGCCTCCATGGCGTTCCTACTCTATTGGAATCCAAGCCGCCCCTTTCTCATTTTTGTGAAAACCTGGTTCATCTTGCCTGAACGGGCCAGTTAACTTTGCCGGCTACTGTTCAAACCCCGGCTCCGGTCTTCTTGAGTCAGTCCTTTTAGGGGACTCAAGTGAGCAAGGGGTGAGAGTGCTGTAGACGCATCGCAAGTCACTGTCCGTGCGCCCATCTTGATGTGGGACTCACGGTGGTGACAGTCAATAAAGACAACTGATCGGTCGTTTTGATGACGAAGAGGAATGCAGGACTGCGTTGCTGGATGATTTACTGGGACCGGCTTAAAGTCTTTGACTTTGGAGCCGAAAGTATGGCCAGCCCATGAAAGAGAATAAGCCAGAAATGGTCACTTTAGTCTCAATTTTTTTGCCAATAACTCTTTCGAGGAGAAAGGATTGACTGCTGTACGTATGCAAACTAGTCATGGTCGCTCAGTACCGGCCTAAACATCCTTATTATTCTCGAAAGCAAACGCGTCAAGATGCCTAAATAATGGTAGGGGGCAACAGGTGGGCGACAAAAGAGTAAGAAATGACTGTCTTGCCTCGACAGTTTTTTTTGAAATTGAGCCGAAAGATGTGTAACGGCAGCCAATTGCGTCACCGGCTGCGAAGACAGGACTCAGTACTACCGCCGTCATCCTTAGAATGATGCTGCAATCCGATACGAATTGGGTGAAGGTATGCGTTAATACCATGTTAATCCCGGGCGCCTTTTGTGCGTTCTCCTGAGCGATACGGTCGGCTCAGAATTATGGCCTGTTAATCATATACATAAGTAAATGGGGCACTGCCAAGGATAAATGGTTGTGGCAGCCTGCTCAGGGAAATGTTGCTAGATAGATGAAAATTAAAAACTTGGTGTTCACACTTATAGAAAAATCTGGGATCGACGGCGAAAATAAAGTAAAATGATCAATACTGCTGGATCGCAAATGAAACTGTTATGGAGGGTGAAAGCGGCGTAGAGCCACGGCCTAAGGCGCTAAACAGGGGACGTGACGGGGAAGTTAGACGGCCGCCCGGTGCGCACAGCGGCGCCGAGCACGCGTGGTGGCTTTGCTCACGTGTGCGGCCCAATCAATGGCTGATCGAACATCCCAGACATTTCCGCGGGGGACTATCGCGCACGCTGTGGCTAGTCAGCAACCAGCACGCTCGGGGCAGGCACATTCTAGAACGCCCTCAACGGCTGGCAAATCATTTGACGGAATGTTCCAGAACGCACGAGAGCCAATATAAATAGCACACCTTTCTTACGAGCTGTAACCCCCCTCTCGAGTCCGCAAGTTTCCAATAAAACGCTTGTCCTCCGAACCGCTCCTCTTCCTGTCCTACCTTTTTTCCTGGCCATAACAGAAACATTACTCAGCTATACTCGATAGCACAGGATCCAGCACAAATTTATGTCAGTACCTTGTAGGGAGTACAGTGCATAGACCGAAAGCGATAATGAGACTATCGTTTTCTTGTTGGACTTTCGTTTTGACAGTTACTTTTGTCGAGTTTTTAGCACGGGAACGCTTCTGCCACCTTGACTGGTCTCCCAGCCTATCAATTTTCCTTAGTTCCCAACCGGGATCTTTGGACCGAAATCCCTGTAGCCAGACCTATTGTTAATAAAGACACCGAATGATAGTTACAGGCCTAAACGTATTAAACGAATAGAAGGAGTTGACCAGTGGGGAGACTGTGATGACAGTGTGGGACTAGTTCAGATCTGGACTCCAAGTATGGGCACGAGCGCTGGTGCTGCAAAATTGGCACAAACGGCGGTAAGGAGATCTATTTTCCGTAACATGACTTCCTCGGTCGTGATGCTTAGCGTGCAGTCAGAAGCGAAGAGCAGCTCGTTGAAATGTGCGCCGAGGTCTGCATTCCCTGGCTGTTGATAAGGTGCTCATCTGTCCTTAAATCAATGCGGCGCTCATCACGGTAGGTGTCCATGAGCATACATTCAACACGAGTCTGATGGGGATGGGAGAGAGGATGAAGCCCCGCTTCACTTCGTCAGATTATGCACGTGCTTCGGAGATGGCCCCGCAATCCGTTATATGCGCTATCATCTCGTCATAAAGTTGGCGTTCCTTGTGCGTGAATTGTTCAGGACAGCCATAATTCCGCCTGATTCCATGCAGTCCCTTTAGATTCACGTGTCAAAAGCTTTCGTCAAATCCACGACGGTAGTGTATAAGTAGGTTTGCATATCACGGCGTTTATCTTGATACTCGCAGGCGACGAAGATTATTTCGGTGATTCCACGAAGACGACAGAAGTCAAGCTGGCTTTCCTGGAGAAGTCCTTGTCTGAGACCTTGAGGAGGATGCGAACAAATCGATCTGGGGATGTTTAGCAGCAAATTTTCCTCTGTGGTTATCACACAGTTGCTGGTCGTTACAGTGGCTGATCCCATGAAGAGCCAACATTTCTCTTGAGGCAGCGCGATCTACTTAGACGCGGGTATTGAAGTCGCCAAGGACAACCAGCTTGTCTGCCGTCGGCAAAGTCGCCAGGAATGCGTGCAGGTCTTCGTGAAAGTCGGTTTTCATCTCGTCGTACCTGGTCATAGTAGGGGCGTGTTCAGTGACGATGGGGACGAACCTGGCATCCCGAAGAGGCAGGCGCAGGTTCACCAATCGGTCATTGATGATCTGAGGCAGGCAGAACAGTCGTCCTACGATGGCTTTCCGGGAGATTGGGGTGACGTATGCGTCTCTCCAGCAGAAGACGCCGTTGACACCCACGTACTCCTGTTCGCTCTGTTTGGAGATGCTGGTCTTGCTGATGGCAGCGATATCCACTTTCTAGGGAGCCACATCTCCGTCCTCCGTCCCAGTCGGCTGCTCTACGGATTGTTTAAAGGAAAGCGACCATTCCAGGCTGCTAGAGTATGCGGTCTCACTCATATTGGATGGCTTTCAGCTTGTCGGCATGGACCGGACGTAACGAAGGGGTAGGGAAATCGCGGTATTTATACAGGATGACATGTGTTACGCCAAGGATTGGCCTTCTACAAAAAGGAACATTGATTGCGAAGTACTCAGTTGTTACTTGAGAATGCCTAAGCAGACGAACCTTCATATGGTCCTGGTATGCGGAACCCCGGGACAACGCAAAGATTCTGATGATGCACTTATCACCCAGCTTACATAAATCTGTCATAACAATCACCTAATCTAACTTGGACATCTTGTCCAAATACTCCTTGTCCGTGTATAGTAATAAGCGAGCCTTTGACCAGGACTACACAGCTAATTAACACATCCAGCCATACGATTAGCACGGTGGCTTTCGTAACAGACACAGTAAGTAAAACTTCGAGATAGCTGCAGTCCACTAAATTGCCTGGTCCGGACGGTATACACGCAAAATCCCAAATGAACCCTCAGGTCAAATAGCATCTATGCCAGGTGGAGGCTAGGACTCTGTCTACTTAATGGAAGCAAGTCAACATAAGCCCAATGTATAAAACGGGTGACAGTACCTTCCTGAGTAGATTTAGGCTAGTGAGTGTCACAAGCATCTTTCCCGACCTGATAGAGAAGATAACTTATAATGAACTTAATGCGATGTCTTGAGTAAAACAGCCCGCTTAGTGTGCATCAGAGCGGATTAAGAAGGGATCGATCCTATCTTCCTAGTCTACGGACATACACTGAGGGCTAGACGAAATCCGTCGAAATGGGTTTATCAGTGATCGCAGAATACATCGACTTCTGAAAGGATGCTAACAGCGTCCCACATAGACTACCCAGATTTGGATCACGTTGAATGGGCGTGAATGAGGATCTACTGAAACGACTGGCCGACTTCCCGTGGGCAGATTTCAATGTGCTTAAATTGGGTGGGTCAAATCGGAGTGGGTAAATGTTCACAGTGATCTTCGGCAGTGGGCGCTCTTCGTCTCATTATCGCTTTAATATGTTTGGATGCCTGCCTAAATTGCCTAAATTGCGAGCAATTTACGTTTGCCGATGGTATCGAGTTATGGAAATAAATAGAAATGCTGGAAGATGCAGTACAATTAAAAGATAAATTGGATTTCTTTTGAAAATGATGCGATGATTGGCCCCTTAACCCCAGCTTTAACAAGTGCCAAATTGTTCGATTACGATCGTTGTGATTTGAATATCACTGAAAAATCGGAGGTCAAAAAACATAATCAGTTGCCGAGCTGAGAGACATTGGTGTGCGAATGACGTCCACTCACGAACCATCGTCTCACAGCGTCAAGGCATTAAAAGTGCCATTGGTATCTTAGGTGCAACCAGAAGGTCCCTCCTAAATATGGATGAAAAGTTGTTCGGTTGGGTGTTTGGATCGTTTGTTCGGCCAATGTGAATGTTTCTTTGGGACGCGGCGCTCATGGATGAAACAAGATCACACCCATTTGGAGAGCGTACAACGAAGAACAAATAAACTGGCAGGTGGATTCAGGTGTTTGGTTTACGAAAAACGACTAAAAAACTGAAAACATCCCTTCTCGTATAAAAATACAAAGAAAATGTGATTATGGCCTTAATAATCGTGAGAGGACTAGGTTGTGCTGTTAATTTTGACGACCTTTATGAGTCTGCATGAACGGACCCTATCAAATTAAATAGATATAACACTGATGACGGCTTCTAGTGTGCAGCCAACAGACTACTGCTTCGCTGTAGAACTTTCGCACCAAAGGCTAAGGCGCAGCGCAGGTCCGATAACTACAGTCAGAAGATTCCTAGCTCACTATTTTTCATCCCATCCTCCAAATATTGTTATTTATTTTATTTGAAAGCCATATTTACAATCCACATCTTTCGCAAAACTAGCTGGCAGAACGCCAAGCTGGTAGGTGGTCAACGACAAATGTATAAGAGATAGCTCCCGGTCAACATAAACTGTCTTCTCCCTCGCTGGTCAAAGGACGTCGGTTAAAATTGTCTAGGTTTGTTGCAAATCATTGTGACTGTTTAGACATGGCTCGGGTAACCAGGTTCATCCCCGCTTTCCCTGTTTCTTCAGAACCAACCCCCCCTCTTCTAAAGTCCATTGCCTAACACGTATATGCCATTAACTCCTGAAAAATAAAGTCTTCTCTGTGACCGCCACCCTGTTTTGTACTCCTGTGTGTTTGTATTTGGCGCGGTCAGAGTCTGTTCCTTTTCGACTTAGCCGACCCATTGTAGGCCATTACACATCGAGGAACTCAAAACGGGAAGGGTGCGCCAAACCATTGAATCAGTCGCTAGGTCATTAACTTCGATTTCATATTCTGTTCTGTCGTACAGTTTTTACACGGAATGGCACGAAATATTTAATGATACAGAATATCTGTGCCATTGGCAACTCTCAGCATGCCTTTAGCAACCTTGAGTCTGATTTCGAGTATGCGGCAAAAAGAAACGTTCGGCTTTTCGGTCACGATCGGGTCTTATCTGTGGTAATTCTCGGCTGCGTCTAACGTTTATATCCCTTTTTAGCACTTATCCTATCCTGGTTTATTGTCAGTCGCTTCTTTGCATCCCGTATCCTTGATATAGTGAAAAATATTGACACTCAATACTTTTCCATTATTCGTAGTGAGAAATTCTTCGGGTCATTAGGGAGAAACTTCACGGACTGCATTGTGCGAGGGTTTGAAGTCGTCGATTAATTTGTTCATCAGAGAGCAACGTCGGTAGTAAATCCATGTTGTATAGTGTTGACAGGAAAATGGCGCTTCTGCGTTCTTCCAGATTTTCCCACATAAAGTTTGTTTCCTTGCGTAGCCTTCTCTTGTTAGCTTAAGACCCACTAGCACAGAACGCTCGCAGCATTTTTAATCGTACGTACACATAATCTTCCTAGTGAGTGCTCTTATTGTCGCACTGCATATTATTTAGCTCACACGAACTGTTGCGGTTTTGTTGACTGACTGCATATAAAGTCGTTCATATATTAAGTTCTGCATCAACTGCGCACAGAATACCGTTACGCTGCACGAATTGAGACTACCATAGTATACCCACTTGAAGAAGCGGTACTGTAGAATAGGTTGCTTATACTTGTATTTGACACATGCGTGCCCATATCTAGTCTAGCTGATCTCTTTGGTTCTACAACTCCATTCGTGACAATCAGTGGTACCGGATCTAGAGAGAACGATCCCCTCTTCTCCGGCAATGAAGAGCTTACACGGAAGGCTGGTGAACTATTTCCATGTCTTGGGGAACTTTTCCGCGCCTAATCTTATAGTGATTTCCTCCCCGATGCCTCAGGGTGGGCAATGACGCCTGATCAAGGACAGCGACACTGAGCTCATAAGGCGGACGACGTAAACTTGCCTAAACTACGCCAGTCGTTTTCCGCAGATGATCCGAGATATTCTTGCGGGATGCATCATTAAAGACAAAGCCTACTTCAGTCGAAGAATAACCCTTCAAAACTGGTCAGACGCCTCCTCCCCCCCTCCCATTTTCGCTCACCTTCCACGCGCACAGCCCGGCAACAGCAACCATATAGAAGAACTGGCCTGATAGGTTGGTCGTCGAAGTTGAAGTGCTCGAAGTGCTCACGACAGCAATCGGTCCTGGCAGATTTGTCAGAGATAAAGCCGCTGTGACTGAGTGCCGAAGGACCACCACTAACTTGGCAGAGTTTTCGCGTATCATCGACGTTCGAAACCTGCTCCATGAAGGTTGTTATCTTCTGCCCACTAGTTTTCGCGTTATCTCTGATCGACTTTGCCGTCATTGTGCGGAGTTGACTGGACGAATTCCCGTTGCGGGGACTAGTTTAAGCCGTTTTGTCAGACAACTGTTAGGCTCTTCCACCGACCCAGCCACTTCTGCGTCGTTGGAATGCTTCAAAATTTTTTTCACCGGCTTCAAAGATTCCCATTCGCTACTTCCCTCTCCTTTAGTTCGGGTCGTGGTGCGAAATCCTGAGCCGAGAAATCCGGTCCTATTTTACGACCCGAGCCGAATATGAATACAGTAACCAGTGGTTGTCACTGGAAATGTTAGTCTATGGGACGGATGAGAAAATTCTTTGATATGCCCAGTGACGTCGCAGTGACTGGACCAGCGAAATAACCCTGTATCTGTCTTCTCGGACGGCTCGAGCCAGGTCCCATAGTGGTGATTCCTTCCGCCAACTCCGGAAGATGTCCGCAAAGTCGGCCAGGGATAATCGGAAGGAATATTGGGCTGAAATAGTAACCTCCATGGAGCAGACCTCGAACCTTGGTTACGCTAAGTTAATGATAAGCCCTCCGTACGGAGTGACTCCGTTCGCGACGTGAATGGCGGTTTTATTGCTGACAACTCGTCCAAGGTCGAACACTGACGTGAGCACCTCAAGCGCCATCTCAACTTCGATGCGGAACCCGTCACACGCTCGTTCTTCTCTGCAGTGGAGTTTTATCGTTCTCCAACCCATACAGTATTACGCGACCTTCCCGCCCCCTTTCTGACGGAGAAGTCGCCGATGCAATACAAAAGCTGCGCAACAACAAGGCGCCCATAGATAATAGTACTCCCGCTGAAATCTACAAATTTTGTGTCGAAGCTGGTGCTCTGGCTCCATGGGATGTTTGAACAGGCGTAGAGAGATGGGGTCGTTCTTGATAACTGGACTCGGGCATCCTTCCGCCCGTCCTCAAGAAGGGAGATAAGGCAAGATGCGAGAGCTACCGCGGCATAAGCCTTAGCGACGTTACTGCGAAGATCTTCGCTATTGTCTTAGTCAGGAGATTCCAGACAGTGCGTGACTCTAGGACGAGGCCCAACCAAGCCGGATTTCGTGCTGAATCTGGATGCGTGGACCAGGTATTTACACTGACGCGCATTCTTAAATTCGCCATAGCTACCAACAACCAACGGTCGTCTGTTTTATTTTGCTTTGGTGTCGCGTTTGATTCCGTCCATCGTGGGTCCCTGTGGCGGATAATAGCACTAGATGGTATACCGTCAGAAATCATCGCCGTGATCAAGGCCTATTACCGCTCCTGCACTGCGCGAGTACAGGTCCGCACCAGTCTTTCCTATCCGTTCGGTGTCTGGTCTGACGTTTGGCAAGGTTGTATCTTGTCGTCCATTCTGTCAAACTGCGCTATTGACTCGATTCTCGGGAGGGCCATACGCGGAAATGACGGTGTTGGATTTGCATCCGGACACCGGCAGACTGGCGTCGACTATGCTGACGATATCACCTTACTAGCTTCAGGTCTTCTTGATCTGCAGTCTATGGTGTCACGGGCGAACGAAGTCGCTAAATCGGTTGGTCTATCCATGAACGCCGGTGTTTTCAAGCTGCATCTCTGACCAGAAGAAGGAACCTCTCGAGATTGATAGCTGTCAGCTTGAAAAGGTAGGCAATTTTAAATACCTCGGGTCGAAGCTGTTGCTGAATGGATGGAGTAAGGACGACGTTGTCTCCCGAAATGATGCTGCCTCCGGGTTTTCTCAAGCCTTAGAAAATGCCTATGGATCCGACACATCTCCGTCGCCACGAGGTTTCGCGTGTACTGTGCATCTGTCCGGTCTGTCCTTCGCCATGGTTATGAATACTGGACTGTGCGCGTAGAGGACGAGCTAAAACTGGAGTTATTTGACCACCACTGCTTAAGGACCATCCTTGGAGTGAATTGCACCGACTTTCTTTCAAATGAGACAGTTCGCGATGGCCCAGTCCACCCAAGAAAGGCGACTGAGATAGTTCGGACACATTCTTCTTCGCCTACCTCGAAACCTAAGCGTTACTGCCCTCGATTCGGCATCGTTACCCTATTGGGGACGTCGAAGAGGAAGTCAACCCGAAATCTGGCTCGGTACAGTTCGTGAAGACATAGAAGCAGCTCTTGGATCTTAGGTTTTCGGCCTCCGTCGTTGGCGAAGAGAACGGGTTGAACTGTCCAGACCTGCTGCTGCGGATCGTCACGCATGGAGAGGTACAGCCCAGGACATTGTCGAGGCTGGCTAGATCAGGCATGATCGCAGTCGTGCCAAGTACTATGTAGCACTATGTAGTACTGCATTCTTACCTTGGGCCTCGGCTGTGTTGGTCTGTCGTGAATGTTTTGCATCAGGGCTTCCTGTTCGTGACGACTGTGGTGCGAATGATAAGTGAGCTTAAGGGCATGTGCGATCGAAACTGTCGTCTGGCCCATGGTCGTTGCCAGTATCGGCACCACGCATCGGACTGAGCGGAATGTGGACAGTCCGGCTGGTCGTTTAACCAGCTCAGCTGGAATTACATATTGGTGAAACCTGCCCCCTGCTGTAGACTTTCATCTATGAACGGAAGCGGAGCCGTCAGTCGAGTGAGGCCACTTTGTACGCACGATCACTCAGTCCTCGCCGAAGGGTGTTATAGTGTTGCGGAATCCGTGGACTCGACCACCCACATTCCTTACTTACCTTCACTCGCAACGCTGCCTATCGCAATTCAGCCGGTTAAATGTTATTGGGTCGCGTGTGATCGCCTTCCATTGCGGTCTGCTTGTGTCAGTCTTTCGAGAAAAAATTGAGCGAATTAGCATGCCGTCCTCTCAGATTAGATCCTATAGGGTTAGAGATCCGCTCGAGATCAGTTTTAGCCACGCCTACCCGCATCGTCATCTGACCACCTTGAAGCATTCATAAGGCAGGGCGGGGTGGCATCACGAACGACTTCGCTTTCAGGCTGAAGCAGCACGCGGTAGAAAAATTTTAATTGAGCAAAGGAGCGCCACTTACCGATTGTTTCAAACAAGTTGTGCAGTCGTTCTTCGCAGACGCTATAGCTGGAACGAATTCGGGGACTAATGTGCAGGCATTGTCTATCAGGCACATTTAAGCTATGAATGTCTTCAGAGCGCACGGGTCGTATCCTATCCGCACATAATGACTGTCGTGACCGGTGTCTGGTATACTCGCAGCTTGCTTTACTGACCGACTTCGCCCAGGTTCTAGAGGTTTAGACAAAGTCGGACGAAGACCTTTCGCTCATTTTTCACGTAATCTGACTCAAGGCAAGAGAATTTGTTCCTTAAAGATTCTGGCCGTTCACGATGACCGGAATTTACTTCAGAAGACCGTAAATGTTGATAGACTGCTCTTGTAGATTTTCAAGAGAAGGCTGTTCCTGCCGGCTACCTTGTTTTCCACTTTCCCTATCGCTCCAAAAGTCTCCTTGACAGGTAATGAGTCATCCTGTGTACTGAAAAACTGGTTTTCTGACATCACCGTTAACTGAAGCGCTTTTCTGATCACGGTTTTATTCCAGAATTCGCTGCTGTCCTATCGCACAGAGTCCGGTCTCACGACACAACGTCCTGAAATTGCGATCACGACACAGTCGAGCGACCCTTGCGTTATCAATCCATCAATCCTCTCACCAGAGGTCTGCTCTCTGCGACGGCACTCACTGTGGCCCAGCATCTTTTGGCAAATGTATTGGAGAGTATATTTCGGTTCGAGCAAATTGGCTTTACGAGATGACACGTCGGAGGTGGCTGTTGTCTGCGTCATTTCTAGAAAGTGGTTAGAGGATGTAACATGGCAATTCGGTCGTCGCATCCGACGATGTCCACCGTGTGCTCCAGAGCAAGGTGAAGCAGGCACAGTGACTTGCGCATGATTTAGTTTATGATGAATGCACACTTGCGCAGCATCTACCACACTCTCCCATCCTCCTCACCCACCTGGACCCGGTATCAAGGCAGAATCAAGAATACCGGAGGCGGGGAGGGCGCAGGTGGATGGCATGGTCGAACCCGCACTTTGGCACTGCACTCCACACCCCTTAGTTCACACAGAAAATGACCAGGATTATAGCCAACAACAAAAGGGACTTGCGCGGCCGAAGTCGCCTCTAGGTGAGGTGCGACTCGGATCTCAGTGAGTGGTAGTGCCATAAAGGCCACATTAAGAAGAAACCATCGCAGCCTGACTCTTAGACCGCCTACCGGCCGCTCCACAGAAACACAGAACACTGCCGACTGCGAAGTCCAAGTGATCCCGTCAGTTGGCAACCCTTCAAGCCGCGGCTTTTAGCGCACCGTGATAGCTTCAATTGCGTCAGATTGTTTATAGTGAGGAAAATGCGCTGAGTCGTCGAACTCACTCTCCCTCTCCATTCCCAGGCCCTAATCACTGTCCGAACCGGTCAGTTGACAGGTGTGGGGAGTGGGCGCGGTGACCAATATATCTAATGACCTTGTCTGCGCGCGCTACATGCACGACCTGATCCCACAAACACAAGCACCAGGATTTCACACAACAGAGATTGAGCGACGTATATCTCACATGCGTGAGAATGCCGTAGGCCACGTTAAGAAGCCGTTTCAACCTGGCTCTCGGCTCACCAGTCTGCCGCTCCACACAAACACACAACTGGGCAGACTGCGTGGACTGAGTCGAGACGTCAGCCAGCAGCCCTCGAAGACACAGTGCTTGACGCGCCGTGATGGTCTCAGACTCGAATCACACATGCAGCAGAGGAGCCGCATGGGGAGGGAGCCGAGACGCGCACTTCCCACTTGCGTGGGAGTTGGCAGTTGGATTCTTGTGGTGGATGATAATGTTGTGTGATGCAGGTGCTGGTGGGGGAAGATTTGATGGTGTGCCGTAGCCGGCGGTTTTCTACCGCAGGTTTTCGTGAATGCACATGTGGCCTGGTAGGCCAATGCGGTGGGTGAATCTGCAGGTGCAGTAAGGGCAGTTGAAGCGGATGCGTCGAATGCATGCTTGTGCTCCAGGTACTAACTCACTAGCCTCTGCGTGATGGATCCGCAAGTGACCGACCAGACCAATGTGTGAGGTTAATGTACGGGGTCAGTGTGGGCAGGGAAAGTCGGACGTGTCTGTGTCGGTTTCGGTGATGTTGGCAAAGCTACTGCTGGTGAGCGCGCTTGTCGGCGGGCTGTGAGTTGGACCAGGCATGGTGTTTGCAGGATGTGCGAGGTGTTTCGAGATTGCGGTGACTTCCGCTCTCCCGGATGCTCATGTGCCCTGGAAGGCCCGTGCGGTGAGTGAATGTGCGGGGACAGTGGAGGCGGATGGGGCGACTGTGGGTTGGTGTTCCAGGCCCTGGTTTGCCAGTCTCCGTGCAACGGACCCGCAAGTGACCAACCAGGTCGATGTGTGAGGTAAAGATGCGATCGCAATGAGGACAGGTATGGACCGAGTCTACGTCGCTGGTGTTGGTGGTGGGCAAGCTGATGTTTCTCGGTGTGTCAGGATTGAGTGCAGTGGCAGTGGGTGCAGGAGCCGTCGCAGCGGATGTTGAGGCGACGGAGGAGGATGGCAGTGGGGGTTCAGGAGTGTGGTCAGTGTTGATGGTCAGCGTGGGGGAGGGAGGGCGAGGCAAATATGGACGGGAGGACATCGGGTGGTGTCTTCCGGGTGCCGCAGTTGGTACAAAGATGTCCAATGAGACTGTTTGGTACCGGGAACGTCCGCGGATAGCGTGGACAGGTCGGAGGGTGGTTGAGCGTTTGCGTTGCGAGTTGGGGGCAATTGAAATTTAAGAGCCTCGCGTCTGGCTTTGGCGGCGGCGATGCGGTTCGCGTCGTAGATCCCTGCGCCGGTCTTCACTGTTCTCCGCCAGGTCGGTCGGTCGCGGGTGAGGTCTTCCCGGTTGTCTGTGTTGATATGCAGGCGCCTCAGGGAAGTCTTCAGGGTATCCTTGTAACACTCGACTTGGCCTTGTAGGCGGGAACCTGCGGATAAGTCACCGCAGAAGAGTCGTTTGGATAATCGCTCGTCGTCCATGCGCACCAAATGGCTGCTCCGGCGCAGTTGTAGATGTCTCAGTATGCCGTAGATGCTGAGGACTCCCGTCCCTTTCAGCACCTCCGTGTCCGGGATCTTTGGTGGACTAAAGACCAAAGTGTTCAGGAAAGCGACAAATACTATGCAAGTACTGAGCTTCAACAGCAACCACCCAATCAGCCACAAACACAGTTGTGTAAGGACGCTCTATCGGCGTGTCGAAACGCACTGCAGTGTGCCCGAAGACAAGATTGCCGAACTACAATATCTTCGACGGGTATTCAAAGCCAATGGCTGCCCACGCAACTTTGTCAACCGGTGCATACGCAAAGGGCACGAAAGGCCTAACCGCACCGAAACAAAATCTTGGCGGGCGCTTCCATATGTCAAGAACCTTTCGAAAGCTGTTGACCGCCTTCTCGCACCATTTGGGGCTGGAGTTGCACACAGACCCGGGGGCAACCATCAGGCGTCTGGTAATAAAGCCGAAAGACCAGCTGCCACGGCAAGAAACGTCTGGAGTCGTTTATCGGATCGGGTGCAGTTGTGGGCAACGCATCTACGTCGGAGAAACCGGAAGATAGCTCCGAACGAGAATGGCCGAACACGCTGCAGCAGTGCGGAGAAATGACGCCAGCTCCCAAGTTGCGGCTTATTCGACGAGATCTGGCCACACATTCAAATTCGACGAGGCTGAAATTTTCGCAAGAGATGACAACCGCGTGAGCCGGGAGCTACTTGAATCATGGTTTATCGGCCCCCAGTCAATTAACCAGTGCAATGAACTTCCCCTCGCATACTCGGTGCTGAAACGTGGCTTAGGCGGAGTAATTAACCACGCGGGGAGCGCACATGTGAACACTTGTCCCAACAACAGGGTCGATGCGTCAGATGGTCGAGCAATCATCACACCAACATCCAACGCACGTGATGAAATTGCAGCAATTAACGACGTGAATGTCGGCTATCAAACAATTAGCACACCAAGTGCAACGATCCCGGATGAAGGGGGGGGGGCGTGAATGTTCATAGGAATGCGGTTGCATGGCGACTGCATCCTATAAATACTGCAGCCCTTTGTGCGTGAATCACCCGTATCTGCTGTTTGCTCTGATGATGGATTCGAGCAGGAATCCGAAACGTCAGGTGAATAAAGCTCTTGTTCCAGCGATCGTGTCTCCTTCTTCAAGACTACTTCCTTGGACCCGTCTCTTCGCTTCTAAGACTTGCGGTCTTTAGGGTCCCTTCCTCGTCAACCTGACAAACCCCCCTCTGCTCCCTCCTTAAAGACAGAGGGGTTTATAACATCAATCCTGACGTTTACTTGATTTTGGCTACCCATAGGCGCCTACACATCATAGCTATAAAGGCAAGAGTCCTTTGAAAACACGAACATCTCACTGTAATCACCAACTCCCGGACTAGGTTGTACGATGAGTTTATCATGAAGATCTTAGGGTGGTATGAGGGCGTCTGTTACAGCAAATCTCGATTGCTTATGTCCGTCTCGGGTAGTAACGACCTAGACAATCATGTGCAGATGTACTTGCGCCACACAGGTGTTTTGCACCGCCTAGATGGACCGAATAAACTCTAAGTCGTAGAGACTGCAACCGAAATCGTCTTCATTGGCCGCACAGAGTCGTGTATGACATGACGTCGTACTCTGCCACAACGACGCCCTCCGCTTTTTGTGCAACCATTCCAACCATAGACCAACAGCCCTGTTGCGCTGTATCTTCCGACCCTTCCTGTAATCGCTTGATTTTCAGATGCCGCCAACAGTATATTGGCATTGGACGTGTCTTGCTCTCTCTAACCTTCATTTTTCGTTTGCAAGCCTCTGTGATGGAAATCTGGTCTTTTTCAATGCTATTGCACACATTATCTTTCCCTTTCACTTCAGACCAACACCTTCGTTATCTTTTCACATCAATGCCGCATAAGCGATGAGTGAGCAGGTTTTGGTAACTCAGAATGCCTTTTGAGTGACATTTTCTTGGACAGCCAGCCTATACTCAAAAGTTCACCCTCACTGGTCACACAAAGGCCGTGTCTTCATTGAAATTCAGCGAATGCGGCCAGTGGCTAGCAAGTTCCTGTAAGCCCTCAACCCACTTTTTACCCAACCCTTCCACTTGCAGCCGCCGACAAATTATTGAAGATTTGGAGCTCCCAGGATGGGAAATTTGAGAAGACTATCACTGGCCATAAGCTGGTAAGTGTATACTTCCCTAGGCCCTCAGTGCTTTTTCTCTGTAGGGCATATCGGATGTCGCCTGGTCCGCGGACTCTCGCTTCCTCTGCAGTGCATCCGATGATAAGACATTAAAGCTCTGGGACTTTGCAACAGGCCAGTGTCTGAAAACTCTGAAGGGCCACAGTAATTATGTCTTTTGCTGCAACTTTAATCCCCAGTCGAATCTCATCGTATCCGGCTCCGTATGTTGCCTTCTTTTACGTTGGTCTAATTTATTGTTTAAAAGTTTGATGAGAGCGTCAAGTTGTGGGACGTTAAGACGGGTAGATGTATCCGGACTCTGCCTGCCCATTCTGATCCAGTCACGGCCGTATGTTTTTTTTCGATAACTTAACTTTCCCCCCTCCTTAGGTCCATTTTAATAGGGATGGCGCCTTGATTGCATCCTGCAGCTACGACGGTTTGTGGTAAGTTTTCCTCCACAGTTCACCTAATTGGTTCAGCCGAATTTGGGATACGGCCTCAGGTCAATGCTTAAAAACCCTAATCGGTGGGTAAATTTGCATTTTATTTAATGTATTCAGACGAGGACAACCCTCCAGTCTCCTTTGTAAAATTTTCTCCCAACGGAAAGTATATTCTTGCCGCCAATCTGGATAGGTGGGGTTTGATTGTATGCCTTCATGCAGCTGCATCTCTTACAGCACCCTGAAACTGTGGGACTACAGCAAGGGCCGCTGCCTTAAGATGTACAAAGGTCATGTAAATGAGAAGTACTGTATTTTTGCCAACTTCTCGGTAACCGGTGGAAAGGTCAGTTTCGTTTTCCGATTACTCTCCATTCCTTCTCCCCCCGGGTAGTGGGTCGTGTCAGGCTCTGAAGATCATAAAATCTACATTTGGGATCTGCAGACAAAAGAAGTCGTGCAAAAACTGGAGGGCCACACAGGTACGTCGTCCATTTTAGTGCTGATGTCCTCTCTTTGCAGATGTTGTCCTGTGTACCGCCTGCCATCCCCACCAGAACATGATTGCATCCGGTTCCCTTGAGGGCGACAAGACTATCCGACTTTGGACGAGTGAAACCTGAATTTGTTTTTACCCTATTCTTGTTTATATGGCATATCGTATTCTTGTAAAGTTTTCAAATAAGAGCTAATTCTTGTCCTCTTCGTCACTTCCCAAAGCCCAGGTATGTACTCACGCCCCCAACTTTTTTCTTACGCCTCTGGGATTCTCGTGAATGCGTCGACCAATCCGATCGTTCTTTTTTATCTTCATCTAATTGGGGGCGATCGCAAGAGTTTCTTGTTAAACTGTCGTTTAGATTAGTCGCAGGTGTAACCTATTTCTGATCAGATCGGGAGTGAGGGGAAAAGTTGCCAACCACCACTTCTTGATGTGGAGTAGACGCTTGTCTACCAGGGTCAGCGGTCTCAAGTCCTCCATCAAGTACGCCGTTATTGGCAGTAGCAGTCATATTTTGAAGGCCTTTGGGTTTTTCCTTCATTTGCCCGTTCAGTAGCACTTTTTCCGCCCTGCCAAACGAGATCTCTTTGGGTGTGATGACCTACAACCGTCCTGTATAGCCGTAGTATTTTTGTTCAAAATTTCGATTATTGGAGTGCATCGGGAAGGTGTTATATAAGAGTTAGAGAGGTGTGTGACTGAAAAAGCAGAGGAGGCTAAGATTGGCACTCCTAGCTTGCCTTCAGTCGTCTGACAGCTCCCGGCCAGGAGGGTTGTCGGTTCGAACCCGAGGCCCATGGAATGTCGAGCACGCATGCCCTGTCGGCGAGACACTGGCTTGCGCGCTGTCGGTTGCGATAGGGTTTTTTTAAGTCACACGAGTGTTTTCATCGATTTAGTCTGCAAGGCCGGAGGAGATACATACCACTCTTCATTAAAGTCTCTGGTCTCTAGATCCCACAGGTGTTCAGATAGCAATAAGTAGTCAATATTCAAAGATTCGGTGTGTCTCGCTCGCTATAAGTTACATGCTCTCTTCGCTGTCGTATTAGGCGACTGTCAACTGCCTATGGGCAGGGCCGGGCCTAAACCTCTACAGTGCCAACGAAGGTCGCTGCAAGAAGTGAGCATGTTAAAGTTAAACAGGAAACCGAGTCTGTACACTGATTCCGCATTCAGACACTGAACGGTCGATTAGTGCCTCTGATATCCTTTGAGAGCCGAAAAGGTACCCCTACTCAGGCTGCTTGGGATGTTTTGCCGACCCTACGGTTTATGCAAGTTCTCGGCCACCTTTTTCTGACCTCATGGAGAAAACAATCTTTTCTGTTTTTGCCGACTCGTGTGCCACCCCACAGATTGGTTGATCGTTGGTGCATTCCATAAGCATGTCACCATGGACGGTCGACTTGTCCGCCTTCGGCGCAGTCGCTAAAAGGACCTGCAGGTCCTCGCAGAACTTGTTCTCGACTTCGTCATTGTTGGTCAATGGAGAAAGATAATGAATTGTGCTCCCGGAAGAGGTATGCCTAGGTTCATGAGGCGATCATTAATGCTCTGGGGAAGGACAGGCAGTCATCCCACGATGTCATTCTGAGTGGTAAATGTGACGCCAACGTATTGTCCCTCTGTCTTTGAGTGGCCGCTCAAGAAGAAGGTGCAGTCTGCACCCACCTCCACCAGTTGGCCTTATTCGGAAAATCGGGTCTCGTTGAGAGCACCTGTATCCACATTATGACACGCTAGCTCTCGAGTGACCAGCGACGTTCCCCTTTCCGGCTGGTTGCTCCTCAGATTATCTAAATGAGTACACACATAACAGGCTGCCAGAGTGAACAGAGCCACTGAAGTAGCCTGGGGTGTGCGGCGGAGGTAATATGGATTGAAGTTATTTTTCATTATCTTGATTCGACCGTCGGTTGTACATCTGCGAGCGACGGCCTTTTTGCAGATGTCCCTCCTCCCGCGAGGAGCATAGGCAATGCTGTCCCCAACTTTGGTTGCTTAAACATCCCAGCCGAAGCAGCCTATGGGATCGCATGCTGTCTTTCTCGTAGGATTTTTCGAAAGCTGAGGTAGGATGGGGTGGGAATGGAAAGAGAAGCAGAATTGCCGACTGTGAGGACTTATACGACACCGGATACCCCTATCTGGTTCAGCATGCTGGTCGAAGAGGCTACCGCGATGTAGCCGCTAGGCAGAGCCTGGTTTCAATGTGTCACATATGAAAATTGAGTGCTAGTTACGGACCACACGGAAAGCCACCATCTACATAAGGCAAATCGTGCGACCAACCACATCTGTACGGTTTGTCCCCCAGCTAGTTAATCATCGGATTGCGTGCGGACCCAAAAGCATTTGGTTCTTGTATGTCAGGCCTTAAAGTCGCTAGTATAACCATAGGGCCAGTATGAGTGGCCACCGACAGAACAGTATGATAAGACCAGTCAGCAGAAAGCCTCTGGTATGAACCGTTCGCCGAACGGAATATGCTTTTAGTAGGAACGCGAGCCCGAGTATCCGGCACAAAACCACAGCGACAACAGACCAAATTAATTTAACCTACCGAAGTGAAATAAGTAGCAGCTATAATACATTAAGTAGTGATAAGTCAGCCTTGCCACCCTCACATTCTTTCTGCCGGTATAACAATGCGTAAAACGTCGGAACCTTGGGCTAGATTCCTACCGGTGTGTTCAAATTACAGGGTAAACACAGAAATTTGCTTTAATTTTCCCCCATACTGGTTGCGGAATCGAGTAATTGATAATAGTGAAATTTTAAACAACAAATATAAACCGATGATGATATTTGACTGTTCTTTCGCCACCAAAAGAGGTCAATGAGCACAACCTCCAAGTATATCCGTCTTACTTCCAATTTTTTTAGCTTTCCACGTGGCCACTCATAATTTTAAACGCAGAACTGGGGTAAGGATATGGCTGATTTATGAGGATTGACGGGCAAGATATGACCATTTCAATCTTCCTAGTCTTCATCGATGTTTGTTCTAAATACTAATTAGCCTCACGCGCAGCCAGCTTTCAAGGGGGTGGTGGTCGCCCTAGAGCGCGCTGACTTTTCATCTGCATGCTTGACTACGTCTGTCCTATTCACTGTCTGAGCCCATCGGGAGTTCCGGTCGGCTTATGGCTTTCGTAACTGTGTATGCAGCTGCAGGGTTTGACGATCCGACAGGCGAGTTTAGGCGTTCGTACCAGATGTCCGCCGGGTCTTGTAGATGTGAGGTAGCCGGATGTACTGGCTACTTCGGGTGTTAGCTTTCTTCTGCCTCCGAAAGCTACCGGACCGGCTGGAAAGCTCTGAATTTGGTAAATTGAAAATGCCTGGAAAAGAACGGCGAATAAATCGGAAGTAGCAATTCTAACTTCCTTGCGCTTGTCAATAAAACAATCCACGCATAATCTGTGAGTTTTGTGTAGCAGTCAGTTGCGGTAAATTTTAATCCGACAAGCTTACAACTGAGACATCGAACCGGGCACTTCGATGCAGAAAAAAACCGAACCAGCTAACCCTTGCGTATCGAGCATGTTCGTGGTCAGAACAGTTTTCCTTGAACGAGTACGCAGGCTGAAATGACTCTGTCTAGAGACTGGATATGCCTGTGCCGGATGCTTTGTGTACTAACAAGTCTTTAGAAAAAAAATGATGATAGAATTGCATGGGCGATAGCATTCTACCTCAATTGTGCAATACGACTTGCACCCACCTGCTGTCGAGCAGGTTTTGAAGTCGAGTTCGCAAACGTTTTAAAGCCTCAACAGCTTCAACATGAAGCATTTTACACGTAGCGACGAAATTGTCGGCATGGTCAAGTCCCAGCAACTACCTGTTTTTCCCATCACAAGGACTTCAAAACCATTCTCCCTACTAATAGACTCAACGGTTAATCAAATATGTCAGAGGAAATATGTGGACAGGGCAAAGAAGGGCTGGTTTACTAATTGACCGTACTGCTGACCATTACTAATGTCTAAACAACTTAAAATGCGAATTTAAAACATTCTTCTGCCCTAAAATAGACTCTGGGAGGGGGAACCTTAGACATTCAGAGGGCATATTAGTAGATGGGATCGAGCGACAGATCTCTGGATGTTGTGCCGGGTGCTCTACCAACTTAGGTTTTGCGGCAGCGCTTAACCTGTCCAGCGAATGGGCTTCTGTCTGATCGACCTTTTTCTCAGACGTGTTTTTTTATTGGCCTCAAAGTAGAGGCAATAACAGTAAGGGCAAATTGTCTTCTTCACCGGGCATTACATCAACGGGGGTTGTTTGAGCCGACGTGTGGTTTTTCTTCCTTTGCAAACTGTGATCTTGAGACCGTTACTTTTGCACAATCGAGACCGGTCTTTTTTCAAATAGAACACGACCGGCAATACCACAGCGCCTCTACAAACCCCATGGCCTAGTTTTCTGTTGGCTCAAGAGGACGCCGCTTGGTCTTCGACCGCTTTATGCCGCCAGCCAAAGTGCTTACGCTGCAGTTAATTAAAAACCGGAAATTTGCGGCTGGGCAGACGGTGCTAATAAAAGTTCAGAGGAAAATGATTTCTAGAATGCTGCTTAAGCCAGCCAATGGAAACGCTTGAATGAGGGCGCGCCCTCGATTCGAGGTTAGGGGAAATTCTCACATAATATGACTCCCTGAATATTTTTATATTGTAGGAAATTCGTCGTGCGCCGGAAGGGCCTAAACGGGCAGGTCAGTTTCCACCTTTTAAGTTTTGAGATAAGTGGAGATACACAGAAAGCGAAAGTTAATAATAATAATAATTGTAAAGAAGGTGAACAAACGATCTCTGAAATAGTATGTGTATAAGTCTGAGCTTTCGGTCTCGTACAGGAGGCCATCGTCAGAGGCTGTGAGAATGCGGCATCAAATGAGCAGTTTTTGTAGTCAAGACATGAAGGGGGGTGATATGAGTGCAGAGGGTGGTATTCGCGATAAGCTGAGTCCCACGCCGTCTTACGGCGGCGTGACTGCGTGCACCCTTGGCTGGAAATTGGGCCTCGCCTCTTGGCCGCGGGAACGGAGCGCGTGATATCAGAGGGGTATGTCAACGTGCCTGTTGATTGAGTAGGCGTCAGACACCCAGGCCTTCAACAGTTCTCACCGTCTTATTGCTGGCCCGCGCTACTATTCGCGTGCTCGCGAAGTTGAATTAATGGCCTACCACCAGGGTATGAGTGGCGACCTGAGACAACGGGTCGCCTCTCCGGACTGCCCGCTTATGTTCCGTTATTCGTGAGCTATGTCGTCGTCCGGTCTGTCCTGAGTAGTGGTGAGGGCAGTCCCGACATGGGATCTGATAAACGACACCCGATTGTATTTAGTGCCAGTTTACAGGCATTGTCAGGGAAAGATTAAGCACAAATCCGGCCAGCAGTGAGAAAACTCCTGATAAAGAAATAAAGGGATGGTGGTTTTCATAGATGTTTTGTATAATTTAGAGGTTTCAGGAGAAAAAAACTGCTGCCAATGAAATGACAGTCAAAAAAGGGATTTGGGTGTGATCAGACCCAAAAGAAGGAATCACTTCTCAATCTGAATTATCCCTCGGTAACAATCGGGAGATGGCACCCAAAAATTCCATTACCTAGAAATAATACCTTCAACAGTGGACTCAAACGCCTTTAGACTATATCAGCGGTTGAAGGCCTACTTTCACGCACTACTTGGACTTTCCGCGACGGCCTAACATGGGCTGGCCGAACGAACATCGCATGAGGTTACATGGACGATGGTCGCTGTTACCCAACTTTCCCCATCGTTACACACGTACACCTGAATATACGGCATACATTCGCCTTATGGCACTTTATTACAAAACAAAAGCACTTTTAAATAGGATAAGTCTGCACAACATGGGACAGGAACAGTTCCCAGGCATCTGTCAAAGACATGGCATTGAGGCCAAACCAAAGACGATACTGTACTTCGTCTATGTGAGCCCACACAGCTCGACAACCTACAGGGCCTCCCTCGTTGAGTTTCCTTTTCAGTCTACTCCAGTATGCCTCAATGGCATTGGTGTGCCGTCAGGTGGTAGGGTCCTTGAAGTTCTTTGATTGGTTAACAGAGAAATGTAGATAACCTTCTGATGGGGGACGATTATACGCCTTCCACTCGTCCGTTATCACTATACTGCCTTTGGCGACCCATTTTGTAATAACGGAACGCAGAGCGGGCCAACTTCGATCATTTACCTGTTCAAATAAGGCTTTCTGTCGGCTAGTATCGTACATCCCGACCAGCCACCACCCATAAAACCCCTATTACCACCTGTCCCGTAAGACAGACTGCTTTGGTTAGGCTGGTTTTTTGGGTGCCATCTCCCGATTGTTACCTATTCCTCCCCTCCCCCCACGCCCCGGCGAATCGCCTCACACGGTATGATCGTTCAAACCTTGCGCAAACCAAAAAGGAGGGTAGATTAAACAGCAAAAGAAAAATCGGCAATGGAAATGAAACCACGAATTCCGCCTCTTGTCGACGGCAAACTACAATTTATGTATGTCATCAAGGAGTGACTAGACTGTCCGTGCACGCATGATTGCCTACTGCAGCGAATGCCACAATGTGACCTGATAAATGGTTACCTGGGTGGTCGATCAGAAGAAAACAGAGACTGGGAAAAATTGCCTCCGTCAGCTTTGTAAAATAAACGTCGAGGGAAGATGTGCCCACGGGGTAGGGAGAAAAGAAGTCGAGGATAGGCAACAATGCTATGTTCCCCGAAAAAGAATCCACGAATAATTTGGGGGACCATTTTGAAAAGCGGGATTAGGAGTTTTGGCTTGGGTGCAATTTGATATATTAGAAATAACAGAGGCCCAACTGGGGTTACTACTAAAGTCACACCTGTATATTTTAAATAAACGTCTTTGTCTAATTGTTAAAATTACTCAAAATGTTTTTTTTCTTAACTTAACGAAACCTCTTAAATCATCGCTGAAACAGGCAATGGCCTCTTTATGCAACGAAGTGTCATTGGAAAAAGACTTTAATTTAAAGTGCACGTCTTAATCACGCAGCCTGGTGCCTCTGGAATATGGTCTCATTATAGCCAAAGTTACTGAAATTTAAACGAGCCAACGGTCGGATTCATTCTCTTTTCAGTTAGACACTTGAAAATGGTATCTTTCGTCATCGAGTTGTTAGGGGCGGAGCAGTTGTTACAAACCTTCACTTCGACCATGCACTCGCTGCAATCCTCTTGTAATGTTTAACACAGTATTCTAAAGTAAGCGCTCGACTACAGTGCAGAAAGATTGCTGTAATAGCCTGGAAGATATGCACTCTATTTGATGGTTCGCTATCTTCTAGAATGAACTACATCAGTCTCAGTCAGTATCTCCGACACTTTTGCTGTACTACCTGGGCACTGTCCGATGCTTCACGCAACAAAAGTCCTGCGGGAAGCAAGTGGAAGATCCTCGTTGTAATAGCTAATATCGTGGGGCAACTCCAAGAAGTACTCGTCAAGCTACGTACCAATGTGGGACATGAATTGTCGGCAGCTAACAGCCGACTAAGCAAGTATCGCGCCCGTTGCGAACAGCCGCAAAGGGGAATTCGGCAGTGGGAAACCCAGGCGCAAACGACGTATCAGTGGGTGCGCGGAGCGATGCATAGATCTCCAATCGCCTTCTGCCTGTCGCTGACAACTTCTCAATGGTTTCTCTGATAGGGCACAGGATTATGAACCTCCCGTAACGCAGGTAAACTTGCTCTAAATTCCAGGAGACTTAGGGCTAGTGTCTGGGTTAGGATGATGAGGGTTAGTGCTAGGGTTAAATCTAGGACACGAGAATCAATGTCTCCTTGGAATATAACTCAAGGCCACCTGTGGTACGGGGTGCATATTCCTGTGCCCAATGCCTTCTTTGTGAGTTGTTGGCAGAAAACTGAACCAGCACTGTAAACGGCGCCAGATCAGTGAGAAGCAAATCATTTAACATGTCAGATTAGTCCTTCTGTTTGGGTACGGGAGTATGAACCCCCCATATTGCAGGTGGCCTTGCCCTAAACTCCTGTTTCTAGAGTTGGGACTAGGAGAGTTTTAGAAAACACATACAACAGAGGGGCTGCATGCAGATGGAGCCGAGACACACACTTCTTACTTGCGTGGGAGGTGGTGGCCGGACGCTTGTGCTGGATGATGATTTTGCGTGATCTGGCTGGAGGAAGGTGTGATGCTGTGGCGTAGCCGGCGGTTGTCTACCGCAGGTTTTCGTGAGTGCGCGTGTGGGCTAATAGGCACTGGTTCGTCAGGCTCTGTGCTATGGATCCACAAGTGACAGACCAGGCCGATGCGTAGGGTGAATGTACGAGGACAGTGTGGAACCGGAGGAGTCGGCGGTGTCAATGTCGGTTTCGGAGATGGTGGCCGTGGTGGAGCTGCTGATGGTGGACGCGCTTGGCGAGAGGATGTGGGCTGAGGTGAATGTGTAAAATGTGCTGAGTGTGGTTTAGCCGGTGGTCATGGGTGTACTGGGCGGCGGGGTGTAGGTTGATCTAGACACAGCGGATGTGCTAGAGATGCTAGATGTGTCGCGACCGCGGTTAGTACCGCTCTCGTTGATACGCATGTGACCTAGAAGGTCCACGCGGTGAGTAAATGTGCGGGGGCAGTGTGGACGATAGAGGCGGATGCGGCGAGTGAATATTAGTGCTCCAGACACTGGTTCGTGAGTCTCTGTGCTATAGATTCGCAAGTGGCCGACCAGGCCAATGTGTGAGGTGAAGGTGCTGTCGCAATTAGGACAGACATGGACCGACTCCATATTGCTAGCTTTGACGATGGTGAGGTTGATGTCTGTTGGTGCGTCAGGTTAGTGTATAGTGGTGGTGGTTACTGGGGCCGCTGTAGGGGATGTTAAGGCAATGGAGGTGGAGGAGGGGGAGAAGTTCTTGGCGGGAATCGTGGCGAAATCACCGTAGAATAGTCTTCTGAGTAGTCTCTCGTGGTATATGCGCATGAGGTGGCCACTCCAGCGCAATTGCAGTTGTCTCAGCATGGCATAGATGCTGAGGATTCCTGTCCGTTCCAGTACGTCCGTATCCGAGATTCAGTTCCGCCACCTCAGCTTCAATATCCGTCGAAGACAGCCGAGGTAGAAGTGGTTGAGTCTTCGTGTCTGCTACTGGCACACCATCCAGATCTCAGCTCCGTATGCCAGCGTCGGCAGGATGACGACTTTGTACATCCTCAGTTTGGTGTTGAGGTGGAAACCGTGCCGATTCCAAACTGCTTTACAAACGGCAGAAGGTTTGTCTGCCTTTGAAAACCCCGCGGGCCACTTCATTATCGATTTTGGTGCTGGGAGAGAGGGTGCTGCCCAGGAAGGTGAAGTTGCCCACGGCTTGCATTTGGGCGCCGTTCACGTCGAATTTGGGGTGCGACGTAGGCCGCGTCGTGTGGCGGTTAATTCATAACCACTGACTTCTCCGTGTTGATGACCAGGCCGAGGTTGTCGCAGATTGCGGCGAAGATGTCCATGCTCTTTTGCATGTCCCCTCCCGAGGTGGCGTTGGGGGAGCAGTCGTCGGCGAAGAGGAGTTCATGGGCAGAAGTTGCTGATACACTCGGCTGGAAGGGCATCAGCCGTTGATTGGGGAGGTGGCCGTCCGTCCTGTAGGCGACCCGGATCCCAGGGCCTTCGTCACGGTAGGCGTCCATTAGCATGGCTGTGAACATGAGACTGAAGAGGGTAGGCGCGAGGACGCAGCTATGTTTCACTTCGTTGGTCAATGCAAAGACCTCTGAGACGACTCCGTGTTCCGTGACGCGCGTCGGCATGCCATCGTAGAGCTGACGCACCATCTGAGTGAATCGCTCGAGACAGCCGAATTTTTTCATGATTTTCCACAGTCCTTCGCGGTTCAGCGTGTCAAAGGCTTTCGTCAGGTCCATGAAAGTAGAGTACAGATGGGTCCGCATCTCCTGGCACTTCTCCTGCAGCTGACGAGCGACGAAGATCATATCCGTGGTTCCGCGATGACGGCGGAAGCCGCACTGGCTTTCCGACAGGAATTCTTGTTTCAGGTGATTATTCTGGGGGTTGAGAAGGATGCGAGCAAGTATTTTCCCGGCGATGTTCAGAAGGGAGATGCCTCTGTGGTTGTCGCAGATTTGGCAGTTCCTTTTGCGCTGGTAGATGAACGATAGTGACATCCTTGAAATCCTTGACACCACATCTCCTGGAGGAGGGCCGTCAGATGTTCCACAAATTGGGGGTTCCGTGCCTGTAGATCTCAGCAGGGACCGCGTTTAATCCGGGCGCTTTCCCGCTAGAGTGCTGTCGCATGGCCCTGATGGTTTCGTCGTCGGCAGCCAGTTCAGGCGGTTTCGTCTGTGGTTTATACTCAGACACGACAATCTTAGGTGGTCGTAGACTAGAAAGCGTATTTAATCGAAATCCTTCTCGCAGAAAGGGATATATGCATGTAGCCCACCTCCGCGTTGCAAAACTGAAGCGGAATTTCTGACTGATTACAACTCACACAATTCCATAGCGTGCTTCCGCATCATTATTACTGTTGAAAGATTGCTACTATGAATACAGTCGATAATTATTGTATATTTCGTGTGGCTCAGTCCATGCTATAAGCGACTCTGGGCTCACCCGGAGGTCCGGTTATCCAACGCTTTCATCTATCAGCCTTTCACACTCCGATAGTTTGCCAGACAGGGGGATTACTCTAGCAGAAATAGTTATGTCGTGGCAGGGACCAAACATAATTTTTTCGCTTGAGAAGCGCTGCAGCAGACCCAGTTGTTTGCAAGCAATGCTGCGTGCCCATCTGAGCCTAATGTGGCGTACTGTACTTTTAAAGTACAAGAGGCGCCCTCCAGGTAGACATACGAGCAGGGTCAAGGTTCTGACTAACCGCGAATTCAATCAGAGCTGCAACCGGTACCTCCCTTAAACGCTGGAAAACACCCACCGTCAAAAGATTTTGCTATCCCCTGTATGTTCCTCACCATTCTGCCCTCTTAAGTCGCGTGAGAACATAAATCACTATATTCTCATTGTGGTTTCCAATGATCTTGCTGTTCCCGACGAAGTCCCTAAATAGGTCCGTCTGGAAGAGGTGCGGCAACAGATCGGGTGCTCTCCTCTGCGGCGGCGAAGAATAAGCACTGCAGACCCAAGGACCACCTCAGCAGGCTAACTTATAACGAAGTGACAACTTTCGGTTGGAAAGCATTTCGTCTCCTGTTTGACGGGGAGGTGGACTTTAGAGCATCAACATCAAAATCATCGAGTAAGAGCGCGCCTACACCACCTTACTCATACGTCCTGAGCGGCACGCGATGTCCGGGCAAGTCTGTCGGTTCTGTCCAGGTTGATAGAAAGTTTGCACTCCTCACTCAAGAGAAAGCTATCAGAAAGCGGTTGTAGGGATCCTTCAGCTTTCGCTCGCCTTTTATCCGTACGGCCAGCTAGCCATAATCGTAGAGGACCGACCAGAGTGGTGTACGATGTACGTGATATATATTTTATGGCCCGACCGTCAGATTCACTCCGATCAGAACGCAACCATTAGACTTCAGATGGATAAGGTGTTTCGACCATTTCGTTTCGTCGCATGGGCGATATCCATTAACCGTCAAAATATGCCATCGGTAGTCAGCGAATCAAATCTCACAAGAGAACCCCAGTTACAAGTACTGGTTGCTTTTACTAATACTCAAGCGCCGAAAGGGGAGTCCTCTTACATTATCGCTTTAGTCCCAAATGAGATCACAGGAGTCGAGTAGGTTTCCGTTAATGATTATCGGGGTAAACAGATCGGCACACACCAGATACCTCAATTATCCAGCTTTCATTAGCCAGGTCAAGCCGTCCAGCCAATCAAATATCTGTACGCACAGCCGGTAGAGGGCCAAAAGATGCCCGCTTGTTTTCATCAAAGCGGAGTCCCTGTGCAGCGCGGACTTATGCACATAACCATCCTGCGATCCAAAGAGGATGAGCAACAGCTTTGAGAGCAGAAAACAGTACTTCCTTTTAATTTTCGAATACTTCTTCCTACGCCGAAAACAAAGGAAATTACGAAAAGAAGACATACACAAGAGCATCAAGGATTGCGCGTTCGCTGTGACATACAGTAACAAAAAATACGTCTACATACGCATCAACCCCTACCAAGGAGCGTTTAAAAATCATAAACAAAAATCATTCCTGGAGAGAGTTATAATCTGGCCCCCAACTCAAAGGGTACTTAGGGAAATATACTGTGGCAGTGGCGATGATGGGAGAAAAAAAAGAGTAGGGGGAAAGAAAATGATATGCTGGAAAGAGCAAACAAAACATATCTAAATTAGAGGAGAGCCTTTCAATGATGAAGGGCTGCCTGGGATATCCTGGGCGGTGATGAGGCGGCGATGGTTGTAAATGACCATTTTGACAGGCGGAGGGGGGGGGAGGACGGGTGTGTCATGTTGACTAGAATAAAAACCGACGCCACGGAGACATTAACCGACAGTGGAGCGTACGAGGGAGGGTGCCGGTCCAAGGTCTCCATTCGAATTGCAAGTGGTCTTTGAGGGATCGTCGTGAACACCCTCCCCACCCTCCACGTTATTCTCCTCAGTCCTGACTTCCTCAGATGTAACCTTTCCTGTTTCTGGATCGCCCACTCCTGGCTGTTGTTGTTGTTGCTGCTGCTGCTGCTGTTGTTGTTGTTGTTCTAGTTCCAGGCGATCACGGTACTCGGCCTCGCGTCGATTTAGGTCGTCCATTGTTTGCATCACCGTCACCCGACACTTCTCACGTAGGCGTTGGATACGTGACCGAGGAAGGGAGCCGGTTAACTTGAACATGGCCTAAAGATCGCCATTGTGAGACACTTTGAGATTGTGCACTATGGGAGTAGGCATTTAGGCAGACTGGAATAATACGTTTTACTCAACTATGAAAAACCCGGCAGCCTCAATGAGCTGTGAACCCAGGAGAGTAACGGCAAGGATTGGGTACAGCCTGCGTCCTAACCACCTGAGCTAGGAGTTGCTGACGGGGAGCTGTGAGTAGTATTAGTCATAGTAGTAGATACTTTTTGTCTTCTCTCATTCGAAAGAATGCAGGCACCTCTCAGCCAGCGGTCGAATCCGAAGCCTTATTTACCATGTTTATACGTGAGGACTGTGAGCTACACTCAAATGACTCCTTTTTGGGAGTAAAGTCTGCTTCCCATCGGGCCCAAGATCAGCATGTAAGTGATATGCAGGGGGCTGGAACAAATGACCAGTCAATCCGCAGTCTCCTCGACACAGTCTCGCCACAAGAACATCACGGATGTGGAAAGGGGATGATGCGCAAAATTCCACTCCGATTGCAATCACCACGCCCACCCTCCCCCCCACAGGCAATGGTCGATGGACGAGTTGTTGCGAGCGGTTGGACGCGGATGAATTTAAAATTGAGAAGTTCTCAGACTTCCACGGGCAATGGGTGGCCATCGTTGAGTTTCAGTGGCCAGGTAGAAGCGATGGTCCAATAACTTCCGGTGGTTGCTAAATTTTTGACAGAAATCATCGAAATCTGACGATTCAGCGCTGGAAGCATAGACGTGAACACATAAATCAGGAAGGGTTGTGATAATAATTATCATGCGGCCTATTCCCGTAATAGTCTGGAGTCGCCAGGATGTTGGCTTTTGAATGCACTTGTTTTCAACCTCCCGTTAAAACCGCAGTAGGAAAAAAGCACTGTTTGAGTAGCATGAATTTTTCACATTGACCTTCGAAACCCTTATCGATTCGAGGCAGGCGAACCGTGGATGAGGTCAAGCATAGCATCTAGTGCAAAGCATCCGTTTACGTGTGCCTCTCGCGCGCTCACAAATATACGCATATTAGGCACGGTCTTACTAGGAGAGGACTGAGGAAGAAGAGCACCTTACTATATGTGTGTCCTAGATGGGTGCCGGGGTGCATTTCAGTAGCAGAAACAAACACCACCGACAGGTCTTTCCCGCGCACACCAGCCGATAGTAAAATGTCCTTAACCAGGTCTTCCAACAAACGCTAGGGCAAGAAGACGTGTTTCCACAATGAGTTTGCTGTCAACACCGTTCGGCCTTGTCAATCACTTAACAGAAGGTCTTCAGCTATATTACATATTCGATTTTCATGGATGTTTTGGCAGATTTTGAATTATTCATATTGACCCAACTGTAAAAAACTCGGCGCCTCGGTGGGATTCGAACCCACGCAGTAAGGGGAAGGCTTTAGTACAGCCAACGCTCTAACCACTTGATCTACGAGGTCCCGCCGGACGAACGCGAGCCTGGTAGTCATCTGGTGGATTCTAGGTGAATTAATTAGGAAATCCTGCTTGGACAGTTAGCTTACTGTATCAGATTTGTTGGATTCCAGACGTTGCAGTAGGTTGGGTGGGTAACTTGACCCAAATATGAATAAACTCGCGTCGTCCGGCGGGGCCTCGTAGCTCAAGTGGTTAGAGCGTTGGCTATAATAAAGCCTTCCCCTTCGAATCCCACCGAGGCGCCGAGTTTTTCACAGTTGGGTCAATATGAAATACTCGATTTTGTTAACTGGCGTCATAGAGGAGATAAAAGGTCTTCTACAGTCTCACTTCTCTATTAAGCAAATAAAACAGAACATTCAAAAGAAGGTGTTTTAAATGCGAGACAAGCTGACGAAGAGTCACCCAAGGGACAAATTTGCAGGTGCTAATGAAAGCGCATAACCCAGAAGTCGATAACGTTGGCCTGTGTTCGTAACTTCGGCGAAAATTCCTGGTCGGGTCGAAGAGGGGAGGGGGGTACGTCCAAATTAGGCTATATGGTTGAAGTCTCCTAGTCAGTCGAGAAGTGTTACTGACAGAGTAAAAAACAAACAAATGGCTACTTCTGGCATACGTGCCCTCATCAGACGGCGACACCACATCAATAGACATATTGACTTACCCCCGTGTTATCACGCGCTGCGCCCACGCAGCCAGGTGGCGCAGCTCACATCGCCGCGACGTATAAACGCCGTCACCACGCCGGGGGACCATTGTGTGCCAGGCAGCACAAACCAGACCTAGCCACGGACATAATTTCCCCTCCCCCTCACGGCACAATGGTATAAATGTTCACACGTCGTTGCACTCCAACAGTTTCAGTTGATGAACTCCTGTTCGAGTTCGAAAGCCCCAGGCTAATAAAGCTACCGTCCCAATGATCGTGCCTTTTTCTTCTTTTCAACAAGAATCTGGGATGCGCATATTCCCTTCCAGTAGTGGAAGCGGCCAGGGAGCAGTCAGCGGTTATGAAGAGAAAAAAGATAAACAGTCCTTACTAGTCTGTACAAAGCCATGCCCTTCGGTGCACGTTCTCATTTTCCTGGGAGGGGATGGGAAGACAGGTATGCCCACTGTGGCTTAACGTTGCCGTTATCTTAAAATTTCGATAAAAATGTCATATACAATGACAGAGAGGGCAGACCTGAAGGAATTCGTGACAGTAGAGGGTCTGTTTGTCCTTGCAGATGTTTCGGAATGTCAGCACGACGTCGGGGAAGAGGTGGCACTTGACAATATCATCCAAGTGCAACTTCACCAGTGCGATACAGGCCCTGAAGAGGATCTTATCACCTTCGTAGAAGAGGCAATCGAAAATGCGCAGCACCGTCTAGAGCAGGCATAAAAAGAGAGGAATAGGCAAGTAAAGGCATTAAATTCGGAGGCGAGAGCATCCTAGGGGAGGGGAGCTCAAATGAATGATTCAGAAACTCGGTGTGTTTAGCTGCCTGTCGCTACAGTGAGTGGCCGATCTCATGAAATGTTGGCTGAAATTCTGAAATGCGTTTTTGATTAGAAAAGATTACTTAGACGTGGTTGTAATACCCATTATCGAGCGACATAATCCTATATTATTTCGGACTCGGCAGGATGTAAGCCTTTGGATGCATCGCTTTCCAATCTTCTGTAGAAACCGTACTTGGTAAAAAATGACTACTTAACTAGCATGCATTTTCCCATTGATTTTCGATGGTCTTCCAAATGCAAATAATTTCATAAAAACCACAAACAAAAATATGCTTTCTTTCTGTCGTTTGATAGAGAATCACGTCTTCTTCATATTTTATACTCTGAGATGGAGTATAATTAGGTTTTAAAAAAGTTTATAATTATGACATTTTCTAAGACCGTGTTCATTCACATAGCATCGTGCCTGTCCGTTTACCACAGCTCCTCATGAAATGTGCAACGTAGTCCGCATCCATTGGAAAATTTCATGGGCTCTGTATGATATCTCTTTAATGACATAGAAAAATATGGGATTTTCTTTACGCGGAACGCATGCATCTTGTGGACTGAAATCACTAAGCACTTATGCAACGAGAGATCAGGCTCCAAAATATTCAGGAATTAGAAAACTCTTTTAACACCTAATTATACTCCTTCTTCGGGTAGAAAATAAAAAGAAGACGTGATTCTCTATCAAACGACAGAAAGAAAGCATATTTTTTCGTGGTTTTTATGAAATATATTTGAATATGCAAGACCATCGAAAATCAATGGGAAAAATGCATGCTAGTTAAGTAGTCATTTTTTACCAAGTAAGGTTTCAACAGAAGATTGAAAAACGGTGCATTCAAAAGCTTACATCCTCCGAGTCCGAAATAGTATAGGATTATATCACAAGATAATGGGTATTACAACCACGTCTAAGTAATCTTTTCTAATTGAAAACGCATTTCATAATTCCAGCCAACATTTCATGAGATCGGTCACTCACCGCAGTTTAGAACTGGGTCGCATTGGTCAATGAAAAATATGCCAATATGGAAAGGTGAATGAACTATGCGGGCAAACGTCAGTTGTCTTGGTCCAAACAAAAATTCTTGCGGTGCGAAATGCGGGAGACACCGGCAGAGGAGGTATTTACATTGAAAATCTAGTGCTGAGAAGCGATACCTATGATATTCGACAGTTTGTACCAATATAAACACAGACAATTGGAATGACCACTCTGACCTAGTTGCCTTCGTCGAACCGGAGTCAAATCCATGGAAACGAAAACCAGCTCCATACTTACTGGGCGGTACACTAATGGTCAGCGCCCCTGCCGTCGACTGTGGTCTAGAATATTCCAAGTCACTCAGGAAAAGCGTTCACCAATTTTATTCTAAATGAAGGACGGAAATTGGAATTTCCGCTTTGCCTTGAAGCGGTCAGACAGCTTACTAACCGACTTCCGTAGGTTGAGAAACATCCGCCTCATTCTCATTCACAATGCCAGCGCAGGCTCTTTTTTAAATCAAAGCGATCGTTGTCCTGTTCTCTGTAGAACCTTTGCATACAAAGTCATTTCCTTCCTGTTTCGTCGCCTTTTACGGATTTCGAAGTGAAAAACTCCAGGATCCGAATTACTTAGATCACATCACTAAACACAAAAGAGGTTTCTGCCCGAAATTCTCTAGATGGAAGTTGTACCTTTTATCGCTTAGTAGGTTGTGAGTCTGAAAACAAGACGCTCCCACTTTTGTCCCACTGATGACAAAGCAAGATTGGACGACCGATTCGTCATCTATGACTGGTGGCTTATTCCTTCAGCCAGCTTTAATGTTCACCCCTCATGCATATGAGGCAGTAAAATGTTCGGAGAACTACACAATTTAGAATGACTCAACCTGCGCACCAAGGACTTCTAATAAGGACCACTAAGTACAAGACGAGAAAGTTGGTTGGGGTTATAAAGTCAAGGAATGGACTGCACACATCATGGTTGGAGGAAGAGTGGTGGACAAGTGAATTACCTCCATTGGGACGACGTCAGCAAAGAGGCAAATGAACCATTTTGTAGCCAGGACAATGCAGTCAACATTGGCTTCCTTGAGGACCTTGTAGACGCTGGGTACCTTCTGCCTAAAATGATGAGGGTTGGAAAGACGTAATGCCAAAAAAATAAACTCACTCATGACAGGCCATGCGGATGGATGTATGAAACAGGAAACAGAAGGTAGCAAAAAGAAGACATCAACATCTTCCCAAGTTTCATTCTAAAAAGCCATTGGGAGTCTGACCTACATCAGGAGCTGAAGTACCTGTCAGGGTCGACTGCACTGCCTACCTATGTAGTTTTCGGGAAATCGCGTCTCGTAGCCACGTTGGTTTTCGCTCCAAGAAGGTTATTGGAATTTCAAAATAAGACTTTGAGAGGACTGGACGTGATCATGGTATCGTGTGAATTCAAGGGACCTCACTGACTAGGCGAACTGACTCGCTTGGAACTACGGCCTACGAGCTTTGGGTAACCCTGATGCGACGGAGAAAGAGATGCAAGCTTTGGTATTTTTCAAAATTAACATCGAGAAACAATGCCCAACTCATTTTAAGGACCTCTATTTTGAGCCCATAAACATGTTTTAAGATGCGATTAAACAAGGTAGGTTCTTCAAATCTGATCTTGAAAGTAAACCACTGGAGGGGAAGGGACTCTCAACGTCCTCCAAAGAAGCCTCAGATTAATAGGTGATTTCTTTTTATGTCCCAAGTAATTGGATAATAATAGTAATGATAAAACACACCATATATTTGGAAAAAATGCATTCCGAAAGGTTATGTGCACACACATGTCGGGCGAATGCGGTTGAGTAGAAAATAGAACATTGAGTGTTTCAGGTTTACTTAAAGAAGAGGACTGGTCGAACGTAGGAACAGTTTGTTTATCGTTCTGAGTCCACGAACGCGTGCAAGAGTCCAACGTCAGAGGTAGTAACAACAACAGCAAGACGGACGACAATTATAGGGAGTGCTAATCAATCATCGATCTATGACACAAGACTGGAGGTGACTGCGTAGGGCTCTACACGCTGGCGCCAGATCCATAAACCGATCGACTGAGTTCTCGTCCGAGACCCAGGTTTCAATCTACTCGCAGCTTATCTTGCTTCTGGCGTGGACGGTTATCATGTTGACACATAAGGTAGGTGTGGACGGCCACTTCCGATAATTCGTTGCCTCGTCGCAAAGCCAGCCTATGTTCCTGTATGCGCAATTCCAGCATGCGTCCAGCCTGACCTGTGTAGTTACAAAAGCACTTTTGGCATGGGATGCGATAGACTACCTCAGATTTCTCCTCGGGATTTAATTAGTCTTCAATTTTCACTGCCGTGCTGTGCATTATGGCTCTGGGCCAGTGGGGAATTTTAACAATTTCGTAGCAATGCACTGGGTCGCTTCTAAAACGTCCTTAATGTATGCAGAGGATGCCGTCTCCTAGTTGGGATTGCCATTTGGGTCCTCTGGGGACGACCACGTAGGCGGCTAATTATGTCTTCGGACAACCATTCTGCGCAAAATGGTCGGGGAGATAACAGACCTCACCTGCTCTTCCCTCTGGTTTGCTGCAATGAGTCTGGATCCGTTTGAAGAGCGTCTTCGCGCAGTTTCGTCTGTAAGCCGTTGGACGATTTCTGCGAAAACTGGTGTTTGTTGGCTTCCTATAAATCCTCGTCTCAAGGTCGCCGTTCCAATTTTGACTGGCTACCACAATTGGCACCGCTATAGCTCGATTTTATGGTCTGCCAGAACCAAATGTTCCCCTGCGGCCAATCGTTGACCTAAAAGGCTGCCCCACTTATAATTAAGAAAAGTGGATGTACTCTAAACTGGATTTTACTCCAAGATAATTCGACTATTCAAAATCTCGACAGTGCGGTCAAGCCCTGTTCAACTCCACTGAGTCGTTAAATGCGAGACTCTACTGATGCCGCCTTATCAGGAAAGTTTCGGATGAGGTTAACTGTTCTACGAACTGATTCGACAAACTAGCCCGTTCTTAAGCTGCGAAGTCAAAACTACTTCGTCAGTTAATGCGCACTAGTAATGCAAAAATGACTGCTTTGGGCGGTTTCTGGACTAACTTGGAAGCTGGAGGCATATAAATAGCGACGCGGACAGGGGACACGGAAACGGCCATCTAAGTGGCCCTCGTCACTTTTATGAATACTTCTCAACTACTAAGTTCTTCACTGTGAGACTGCCTGTGAGAGTTCTAGAAGGAAGCCGTAGGGGAAACAGACGCCATAATTTATTCATTAATCAAATTATGTCGACGAACACCATGTCCATGTGACTTTAATGCCAAACACGTAATGATTCGCGCCAGGTAAAAGGCAGCAATCCTTCACTTATCAATAGAATTCAACAGGCCGTATTAAAAAAACCTTGCAAAGGTCAATTTGTAAAAAGTATGAAAAACAACAAAAATTTACAAATTTCGCACCTCTTAAAATGTAGTAGTCGTAGGGAGGATGGTACGACAGCTATCGTGGAGGTTTTCGGTGCCAAGGGGGGAGGGAATAAAGTGAACATTTCTGGGTCAGTTGAACTTGTCGTTCTGCAATATCGTTCAGAAACTTTCAAAGATCGGACATTCCAACCTATACCTATCGGTGAGAGGCAAACTACAGTTTGGAATTTCGGTCGTTTGGTCATTAGCCATCTGGTCTTTCCATCGATCTGGCAGGACATTCAGATCAGTGGTTGCGGACAGACGTTTTAGACTCACTACCAGCAGTCGGCAGTGAGTCTCATGCCCTGCATTCAAGCGTTTGCCGTTAATCAATCCGGCCTTCGGAATGAATACTTCATGCGATCGCCCCAAGAGTAAACACCGCCCGCAGAATTGCCTGAAACGCATGCTCTGATCTACCGTTGCAGACAACAGTGCGCTTTCCAAAGGATGCATGCGCAACTGGCCAACGCATGTGCACGTTGGCGGGGGGGGGGGCGAGTGAGTCTGGGCTTTGCTCGTCTCGCATGTTTTTTATTGAAGACGGACAAGCATGCGAATCTAATAGGCCAGAAACTAAAAAAACCTGGTGAGCAGTGCGGCCTCAGACAGTCTTCCTGTGGTCATCAAGTTTAATTACATTTTAGTTTTGTGTAAAATAGCAGACTGCTCCAGAAAAAACTCCTAAACCTACGGCAATGCTTCCATGCACAGGCAAATATAAAGGATCTGAAAAGAGGGAGGAGATCAGTTCCTCGATCTCTTTCTCATAAATATAGGGCAGAAAGTAGAAATCTGGAAAATCGAAAACGCATTTCAGAATTTCAGCCAACACTTCATGTGATCAGTCACTCAATGTATATACGGTGGAATAAAACGGGATTGATAAGGACGAACCCAAAAAAATAAAAATTGCCTGGAGCACTTTTTATTAGTAGCGGCCAAAGCCTGAAGAGGTAAGTGTGTAGATTTAACGACGAGTAAGTACGGAAAAAGGGTATAAGTTAGGAAAATAGTATTATTTATTTCAAGGCCAATGCGATGGATTAGACGGTCGGGCATGCGCGTGTGTATATGCCAAGTGACAATCTTTCTGCCGGTCTCTGCAGGTAAAGGACGCGAAATTAACAACAACTTAGTGCCAGTATTCGGGACTAAAACATGGTTGTGCGAGTACGGACAGGGTGGAGGCTCAATCGAGGGCGAAACCGTTGAGGTGGTGGTGGTGGTGGTGTAAATCGCACACCGAGTGATCAATATTGCCCCAACACTTGCATGGGTTTGCTTCTTCTATCGGATATGTGTCCAAGAGAGATATATGCTGTTTCGATTGACCAATTGAGACATATGGTCTGCGAGAAACGGGGGGGGGAAGGACACCTTGCCTTATCTCCAATGCGCTTGGCCCAAGCTTGCTCTCAGCAACCCTTGGAAAATGGGGTGAGGAAGAGGGAGAGGAGAGCGAGAGGGCTAGAATAATAATGCACGACATTTCTTCACCACAGTAGATATTGTGCTCTATTAGACTATCACGGTGCCCTAAGGCAGTGGAATAACTTGTCCGTCGGGGCTGAGGCTCGAGCAGAAATGGCTCCCTTATGACAATTCTCACCCAATTTGAGATCCGATGGAGGGAAAACCGAACAGACACGGCCCTGCAACGAGCTCACCCGAAGGGGAAGCAGTTTCAATCATTCTCCATCACGGTGACGACGCGTAACGCAGACAGCCGTTAGGCCTCTAAACATCAGCCAAAAGGCTGGGGCAGCAAAAAAATCGATCAGGTCAAGCAGTTCGACTAGTCACTTAAAATTTGTCTCATGTCGGCAGGCTGGTGAATGTAAGATCTGTCAACGCACTCAACCAAATCTGCAGTCAACTAGAGTCCCTTTTGTTCCCCATGTGGAGAAGGAGCGAAAGAGGAGGGAGAGTGGGGGGGGGGGGATGAAAGGGAGTTGCAGATGCTATGAAGACCTCCATTATCATACTTCAATCTATGTGTAAGTCACCACTACCCCCGAGCTATTGTAGGTCTTCGATTTGTTCGACGGAAGGGCTGTTATGTAGGTGAGTACAGAACTCGCGCACCGATCTGTTGGCAGGAGCAAAGAAGCAACTTGACGACTCAAAAGCCACGAGCATACAAACATCGCATGCGAAAGTGGGGAGGGAGGGAGGGGTGCTGGAAGCAGATAAAAGCTCCTTTTTGATAGATTAGAGTACTTAAAAGACGGCGCCGAAACTGCAGGTAGCCGTTCTTTTTGTAGGATAATCACCGCATAAACGCAATACACAGAAAAGTGAATACTTACAATCAAAAATGTTTCGATAAAAACTTAGGATGCATGCACTTCGAGCTCATAAGTCAATATTCGATCCCTCAGTCTAGACCAAGGCCTCAATTTCGGATCTGGAAATAAGGCAAGCAGCCGTGACTTAAGCAGTCGGCCTATGCTTCCACGTCTTCGAAATAGGGAATTTCAAACTAACACGGCTTAGCCTGAATGCAGACCCAAACTGGATAGTCTGGGGCCGGAGATCGTTACGCCGAATGGGCGCCTGGTCTTGTTGATAATTTTCTGACGTTGTCGGAGCATCATTAGCCCTGAAGTTGGCGATTTAGCCATCAGTCTTGCTGTTACGAACCTCATCGACAGTGAGATGCGCTTCGTCCTCCAAGGGACTTTTTAAAAATACTTTTGCCTTGTTGGGATCTGAGCTCCAAAGACGATCAGAACGTCTTCCTCGAACCCAACCTCCTCAGCGATGTGTCGGACCGTACGATATCTAACCCTGACCCTTCCTGCATTGTGTGGTTGTGACTCGGATCTTGATTTCAAACCTAAATCTGGTGAAGATGACTTTTGGCATTCCTTCGGCTTGCCTTGGTTATTTTAATGCTGGTTTTAAATGTAAAACGAAGACCAGGGGATTGACAACTGCTGCAGTAAGTCCACACCTCTTAAACACGAGAAGAAAACAACTCTCCTATTGACTCTGTTCCTGAGCAATTTTATCAGAGAAAAGTCTACAACATTGAGATGAGGTCTACGTCACCTTATATTCGAGAAATCTCCCATGTTAATAGTTTCCCAAGACTACGTTCGCGTATTCACGTCCGTTTTTCTGTGATAGGGGGATAATTTAATCTAGGGAGTTTTGCCAACCAAACCTTACTGCTAATACGTAGTGCAGGAACAGAATAGGTGATCAAACTCGCGTCGTCCGGCGGGGCCTCGTAGCTCAAGTGGTTAGAGCGTTGGCTGTACTAAAGCCTTTCCCTCATTGCGTGGATTCGAATCCCACTGAAGCGCCGAGTTTTTCACAATTGGGTCGATATGAAAGTAGGGAATTAACTGTTCGAATAATATGTTAGTATTTATATGGCCTCTCCGCGGTGCATTTATAATCACTGAACAGACCCTAAAAGTGGGCAAAGATGGCGAAAACTGGTCTAATACAATGAGAAATTTGCTTTTTTCAATTGCAGCAGAAACATTATCAATACTTTTCGCATAAACGAAACATCCGGCCAAAAGTTCCGACTTCTTCATGAGTTTACTTTGGGAAAAGAGGAAGTACGCGGAAATCCGTCAGCAAAATACCTTACTGAGGCGCTTTTTAAACAGATAACTAAATAGAGAGGGTTTTCCCACCGACCAATAGCATATTCCTTGTCGACTCTCGTTGTATTTTCATGCTTGGGTGAGTTTTACAATGTGACTCAAATGGCCTTCTGTATAAGGAAGAATGTCCAAGATTCACTACTCTGCAAACGCTTTCGGAAAACAAGCGACTCTGAAGATTATGATGATCATACCGTATAGAACACATCTTTTTTGGGCAGCTGACTGAGATCACTGACATTTGAAGTGCACTCCGAAAATAAACGGGCTCCACCGTCACCAAAAACCACAAAACACGGAATAAAAATCCTCTTGATACACAAAAAGTTGCATGCCAATGATAGTGTGGGCTAATTTTATTCGAATTTATTAGGCGCTGGCCGGTGTGTCAACATGTAACCTTACGGAAACTTATTCCTGTAACTCCTCTAACAGAGAAACCATTTTTTTTAATCAATCGCATCTCGAACGGTACAAAGATGCAAAAATGACATCGATTTCCTGCGGGGGCTTTTGGAACACGTGATCAGACATTGCGCACTCAACTGTGTCAGACTTCATATAACACTAGTTATTGGATGATCTTTAGTTAAAATGTGTGTAAAGACGCCTTTTTAAATATTGCTGTGCTTATTCCGCTCCATTTACTTAGCTCTTTGCATGGACAAACTTGAGTTTACTCATTTGACACTAATTGTCGCGTTTTCAGCATTTCCGTCTTTTAAGAAAATTGTTATTTCTGACCAACGAAATAGCATTTCATATAGTTACAGTGAGTGACCGATCTCATGAAATGTTGGCCGAAATTCCGAAATTAGTTTTCGATTAGGAAGGATTACTTAGGTGGGACTGTAATATTGATTAGCGTGCGACATAATCCTATAGCTTTTCGGACTCGTCAGGATGTCGGCTTTTGGATGCACTCCTTCTTGACCTCCTGCAGAAACCGTACTCGGTAAAAAGGACTACTTAAGTAGCATGCATTTTTCTTGTGGATTTTCGATGGTCTTATAAATTCAAATATATTTTATAGAAAACGTGCACAAAAATAAGTTTTCTTTTACTCATTTGGAAGAAACTAACATTGTTGTTGCATTTTATGTCCGAAGAAAGTGCATATTTAGGTTTTGAAAAAGTTTCTAATTATGAGATTTTTAAGACCATGCGATGTCTATGCATACAGGACCGCACGTGTCCGTTTACTACTGTTCCTGATGAAATGTACAACACAGTTCGGATCCATTGCGTAATTTTATGAACTCTATGTAGTATTATCTTAAAGGCATAGGGGATTATATGATTTCCATTACGCAGAAAGCATGCACCTTGTTGACTGAAATCGCTAAACACTGATGCAATGATAAATCAGGCTCAAAAATATTGGGGAATTGGGAAACTTTTTTAAAACCTAAATATACACTTTCTTCGTGCATAAAATGCAAAGAAAATGTTATTTTCTACCAAATGAGTAAAAAAAGCTTATTTTTGTGCACGTTTTCTATAAAATATATTTTAATTTATAAGACCATCGAAAATCCACAAGAAAAATGCATGCTACTTAAGTAGTCCTTTTTAACCGAGTACGGTTTCTGCAGGAGGTCAAGAAGGAGCGCATCCAAAAGCCGACATCCTGACGAGTCCGAAATGCTATAGGATTATGTTGCAGGCTAATCAATATTACAGCCCCGCCTAAGTAACCCTTCCTAATCAAAAACGAATTTCGGAATTTCGGCCAACATTTCATGAGACCTGTCACGCTCTGTAGTTCGCGTTTTTATTCAACTAGAGGTAATTCATCATTATGTTAGTGTTTTGGTGAATGCATTCGGGTTAGTTTCCGACCGACTGGTGATTTGTGATTTGTCAGATTACCTGCGGTAAAAGGGCACTTTTATGACTGCCAGCCTTTGGGCAGTCCACGGACACGGTGAACTGTAGGACGGCCAAAAACGAAATGCCTTGGAGATGATATGACAAACCAATAGTATCTGCCAATGTATGTGCCAAATAAACGCCCTGGTACATTACGTAGTCTTGGCAACCTTAATGTGGTTAATTAGGAGCTGAATAAATTTGTTGCAATTTGTCCAGCCAACCCTCTCTTGAATGCGTCTGAAGTGTGTCTTTGTTCTCCGCAATGTCTTGGACAAGCTGACCTGTTTGACGTCACTGTCTTGCCTAGTTTTCGATTTTGCTGACGGGCCGCTAAAAAATTCGTATTCATTTTAAGGGCGAACACCTTCCCAAATCGCACTGATTCTAGCTTGAGAATTTATGTCTGGTGAGGCATGATAGTACCAGTTACGAACAGCCGCTTGCTTTCTCAAAGGTCCAACTGCTGATGCGCCAAGTAGGGTTTCTGAGATCCTTAGTTAGGTTTGATGGTAGCTGTATCCCGAATTAAATGCTAAAAGAAAGACAAGGGGGGTATGCCAGTTGACCATAGTTGTCAAAAATAGGTGTAAAACAGGTAAAGCGTTCCTTAAAACATAGTTTTTTTGGATAAACCCAAAACACAACGGAACGAAGCTTAAAATCCCGCAGTGTCGCGTACATTTTACATCTAGGAAAACTTTGGCATCTTTACGAGTTAAGAGACCCCAGATGCCGGATCAAAAATTCCGGAAGCTGCATACTTCCCTTCTTATATTTGGAATAGGTGATTTGACTGAATTTGATTTGGACTTCGATACAGGAAGATTACTTATGCACAGGACATGTAAAGAGCAGATCTGCAGTAACACGCCTATTTGCCGCCTAAACGGGAATCGGATTGAAAAATACATATTTTATTTCAGCGGACACGGAGAGACCACGCACTGGGTTGACTTCTTGGCCGAAAATGTTGACGGCGGAGTAGTAAAGAGGCGATATGGGTTAGGGAACCTACCGAAGCAACTCTTCAAAAACCAGACAGTCAACCTGGACGTCAACCATCCCCGAGATGTAGTAGGCGGGGACGATGTTGTGGGTGAGGGCATGGAGCAACCAGAAGGTCTTCTCCTCAATCTCCTCTGGGGGACCGTCCAGGACTAAGAGGATTGTCGCAGCGACGTAGTTGAGACCCTGGAAAATGAATCAATCAAAATAGGATGCGTAAATCACATAAACTTGCTGTCTGTCACCCCATTCCACTAAACTCCCTAATGTCATGAACATAAAAGGCCTAACGAAGCTGCATAAGGATGAGAGCAGTTCTCATCGCAACTGCAGCCTCTTCTGTTCGAACTTGAAAACTAACTCGAAGAGGATACTGGCGAGGGAAAGCAGAAGTGAGGAAGGCGAATGAGCAGCAAAATATTTCCCGCATTTCTAGGTACGTCAAAAGCTTTACAAAACAGAGCCTATATTACGCACCGCTGTGCGGCCGCTGGCGAGGCTCGAGAGAGAGAGCCCCGAGGCACAACGAGACGAGTGAGTTCCGTGGCACGATCGGCATGCATCCCTCTACCATTCATTTTACTTGTCGTCTGGGCAAAAATCCCTCATATGGAAAGGACGAATGCAGGGTGCTGAAGTACTACTACCAAAGTATATGCCGCCTTCTCATAGAAGAACTTGACATTTTTAATCATCCAGGCTACGGATGTGTTAACGTGCGGAGTTTAGGGGAACTAACGGGTGAAAGTCTGTTCACGTAGTTTGAGCCAGACTACGGTTCTGGCCCAACGCTAAGAGTGGCTGAGAAGGTTAGAGGGCTAAATGTGATTAAAGTCCGCTTTCCTTTCCCAAAGACACAGCCGACGGCATTTTTGCTACTGGGGCTATCTCACCTGTTTTAAGTTCACTTAGACACCAAGAGTGCATGACACTGGACCGAAAAAGTGGCCAGAAGTCAATCCCTAATCACCTGACTACTAATTAATGTTGTTGCCTTTCAAACAGAGAAAATTAAGTCGGACAGATAGTTTCAATTGGGATGAACGGACCTACACTGCTTGACAGACCTTGTTGATGGTAGGGGGTGTTAACGAACCGCGTTACTGAACTCACTCGTACCGTTATACCTTCAGGCTCTCAAGTCCCCCCCCCTCCCCAGCAGTCGCACAGCGCCGCGTAATGTAGGCAGAATAGCATTTCCGGCAAGGACAAGGACATATTAGGCGTGGTCAGTCAACCATACCCAACCCCGAGATGGGCAACCCCTGGGGTTCGATCACGGGACCTGCTGGTTAGAAGTCAAACGCTCTAACCACTGAGCTACGGGCTCGTTGCCCCGTCAGTTGACATCAGGTACACACAATGGTAGAGCCGCTCACCGATCACGTTACGGAACTGGCTGACGACGGTTAATAAACCAGAAATGGCTATTCCAGTCTCCCTTTGTCGGTAAAGCTATTCTGTCTACATTACGCGCCGCTGTGCCGCTGCTGGCAGAGTTCGAGAGCCCCAAGGCGCAAGGGAACGAGCGAATTGCGTGGCGCGATCGGTGAGCGCTCCTCTACCTTACTACAACCGACAGGATAACGAGTCTGTGACTCAGTGTTAGGGCTTCTGGCTTACAACCAACAGGTCGCGGGATCGAGCCCCGGGGGTCGCACACCTCGTGGTTGGGTATGACTGGCTGACGACGGCTAATAAGCTGAAAACGGCCATTACAGACCTTGTTGACTTGCAGTCACAGTGGGAGAGTTAAGTCTCACAAAAGCACAAATAAAACGCCTAGGCTGGGACGATGCAAACCCCAGGAAGACAGGGCCCTGCCTGCTAGACTGGCTGCGGATGCAGTGGGGGGGAGCGGCCTCCAGCGAGTGCTGGTTGCAAAATAAGCAGCAGCGGGACGTGCAGAAGCAGGTCGCTCCGGCGCACCCATGTGGCAAAACAGTTGTCCATTAGAAGGGCATAGGCCATATCAGTGTTGCGGCACGGCTAAAGGTACCTGCCATCAAACAGGGCCTCCTCTGCCGTTGGGCAAAATTTCGCACACTAAGCTGGCCTGTCTCAGGGGTGGCTGGGGACGGCTACACTCAATTCAAATGCCAAAGGAAGGCATCGCCTCAGCAGGGCGCTGTCCCATGCAGCCACCCGCCGATGATGACGACGAGGGTTAAGCGTGTTTTGGGGTGCCCGGAGGGCCATGACTTGTGCGTTTTGGTTGGATCAGACGGGGAACATTGGATGGTGCAGAGGGGCAGAGTTTACTGCTTGCCAGTCGCGACAAACCGCACAGCAAACAGCCCTTGTTTTAAACAAGTTGCAACCTCATGGGAAAAATTCACAGTGGCAAATACTCCGCCGTTGGACACTGTGTCCTTTACGAAGGCCTTGCTTAGTTAAGCTATGGTTTAAACCTTTGGCTTGTAAGCACAGGCCACACATACTGGGCCTTGTGGTTCGCCGGTAAGCTTTCGATGTCTACCTTAATCGTGCGTGCGTAAGCTGGCGTTCAACCGCATCGTAACTACAGAGCCAGTGACGAGAGTCGGTGTGACCGATGTCCTTTTTGCAGACGAATTCGGACGTGGTTGCAAAAACCGAATGCCGTGTCAAGGTAACGCGTAGGAGTCCTTGCACACTCTTGAATGACAACAGACCGGTTCCACGATGAGCGTGCTAGGACACAGAACCAGCCGAACATGACGCATGACTTGAACGCAAGGCTCTCATTTTTTCGCACCTTCGTGCGTTCGCGAATGTTGACACTCGCACAACTTTGACCGCTGTTATAGTGGATGCTAACAGGACGGAGTGCTGAGGTGGAGCTCTGAGTCACATGTGTTCAGGCGCATACCGACGTGTAGAAAACCGGCCGAAGCGTAAACGAGACAAGGATCAGAAAAGCGAACGGCGACACCGGCGTGGGCCGAAGTTAAGGAGACTGGACAGGGGGTGAGTCAGGGGTCGGCGAGTTTTTTAAGGATCCTGTCAGCCATTGCATAAACACTCAAAGGGACTACCACGCAGTCGGACACAGTTCTTGCGGGCTAACATCAACTGGACGAGGAGCATCACCTCAAAGGGGGCTACCACTCCATTATGGCGGATTTATTTGACCGCAGGCATAATAACATTCCTGAATACTTAATAACACTGCGCATACTATCACTCCACGCGGCCTGTTTGATGCTCGCATACTGACTGATCATGGAGGAAGGTAGAAATGTTGTCCTTGCTGTCGATAACAGGTAAAGGTTCGAACGCGTTTACCAAAGGAGCCACAAGTATAGCATGTCAAAAATGAATAAAACACTCGTTTTGTTAAGCAGCAACTTCTACGGTTGTCGGCGTTGACCACCAAGACCTAACATGCGGGTGCAAAAAATAGTAAATTCTGTAGGAAAACGACTTAACTGAAGTGTTATTGGGTGGCGATCGAATACGAAGACGTTGGCTTTTATTGCAATAAGATGCCTGCTCAGTATCTAGCTAAGCTCAGGAAAGTAGTAAATTTATGGTTTAGGTTAGGGTTGGGTTAGAAATTAGGGTTTGGGAAAGGGTTATGGTTGTGGTGGAGTTTGCCTGCCGCGCACAATTACCGATTACCTGTTTTCTGACCGTTTGCGCGCCCCCTAATTCGCAGCTGTTAAATTGCGCGGTCTGTTTCGGTACCCTGTTGAAGTAATAAAACAAACATATGGCGGAAATGCGATCTTTCTAAATGTCTGCCACCGGTGACGTTAATTGCCGCGTCCATCTGTCCTACCCATAAAACTAATATTAAAATCCTTTCCACATTGCGGAAGTCCCTGAGTTTTATTTTCCCAGTGGAGTTACGTAGCCAATCCTCGCTGTGACAATATATGTGGTGAGTGAATATCGAAAAAGAGGGGAGATTTAAATGACCATTTCTGGCCGGACTCGAGGTTTGGTATGTCTGGCTTGCGGCGACTAGTATGTTAGAAATGGCCATTGGATTCTCTCCTGTAATTGTCAGTACTACTTTGTGACTACCACTGGTCACCATGCGACTGCCTGCGAGGGCTCCAGGTTGAGCCCCAAGATGCACGGGGACCAGGGCGTCCTCTATCCTGATCGGTGAACATCCTTTTTACGACACGCTTGTTAACCAACAGTTGCAGAGCTAGAAGATCGCAAAATCTCAGCATGTCTCATGGATTTTCGGTTGGCTTTGTGAACTGTGTACTGCTTAATCTATCACCATAATACTCTGTGCTCCAAGCAGCTGTTTGCTGTGCACTGCGGAATTCATCTTGCTCGAATAACTTTTCCGCCTCGGTCTGCCATCTGAGGACACCTGATCACACCTTAGCCATGAAAATAAAATGCCCCTTTATGTCAGTTCAGTGGAGAGTAACCCCAGTGTAAGCACTTGCAGATGAGATTTGATGACATCTGATAAAATAAAGCCGCTAGGAGCAACGTTCCGAAGTGCCACTTTTATCTTCACTTACGCGCACTCCCTCCAATTACTCACGCCCGGCCCACTTGGAAATATCGATTAACCATACTACCAGCAGGGGTAGTGGCTTTTAACTAGTACCCGCAAAAAGTGTTCTTCATAAGTGCGATTTAATATCTAGCGCAAGGCGTACATTCCCCGAACGACCATGACAAAAATTGACGTGACAACTCTAAAATCAGAGTAATTATTGCGGGAAAATGTTCGTCCTTAACTTTAAAACTCAGAGTGCCTTTTAGGTGGCACAGGACTCGGTAACCGTGATAGCCCAAGATACGGTGGGCTGAGAGCTTATTGTGACTCAAGGTCACAGAGGTCTACATCCAACTCTCGTCTTTAGAACCCTTGGCTGTAGTACGAAAAGCACGACCTTGTCGGCAAATAAGAAAACAATACATTTAGACAGCAAAAACATTAGGCGTAAGCGAATCTAAACAAAAGAATACCTATTTTCAAAAAGCTAACTGGCCCTGGCATTGTTTAGAAAAGCCCGAGCACATACTCGTATAGTTGACTCGGTGGGAGTACCAATACAGGCGAAAAAACGAGTTAGAGGAAACTTAAAGAACGGTGACATATGACCAAACTATTCCCCCGACTTTTACTATTAAGCGTAAGTGAAGCAATGCTCTGACTGGCCTTACAACATACTTCTAAAATATCTGTACTTTACTGCCAAGCTAGTCCGGCTAAACAATCACATGGTAGATGCAACAAGCACCTGATTTGTCTAAAAAGGTTCTCGCAACTATTATTTGATGACATCTCAGAGTCAAGGGGAGTGGAATGAATACTTCCGGCTTTTTTTTAGTAATCGATCAAGTATACATCAGCTGACTCAGTCGGTAGCCCGTCATGCGCGATAATTATCTATCTGTCGATTCAAACATTCTCAGACTGTGTCTGTCCGATGACGACAAAGAGGTCGCGAATGACCATTCCAGACTTCCGTGTTCATTTCGGTAGCATTACTAGTTACCTCCGAGATACTTTGGCATCAGAATTATGTATTATTTTCTGGTCAGTTGGGCTGTTGATTGGTTTGTAGCGGTTTTATTTCATTATTCTTAAGTTTAAATCTACACCCTCCTAGCCTTTTTAAGTCAAAGTAACTGTGACGCCAAACATAGTCATTTATACTACAACGCCGCTGTTCAAAAGAGTGTCTCACAAAACCAATCGGGCCGCTGTTTTCTTTTGTTCCCAGTAGTTTTAAACAAGTCTTCTTAGGGTCGAGTGTCTGGTCCCCCTGTCATATTCTATACCTGGCTGACTCGGTTGCGAAAAAGGCGAGGCCTCCGCGAGTTACGACTAGAAAGTATGAACTTCCCGATTTTGATTTTCTGGGCGATAATGTCTCGATTGGAAATAACGTAATTAGTTTCGGATTTTGAACTTTGAACTTTTTTACAGCCCTCTTCTTTAGGGAATAAATTTTAATATCGTCAGCACTTAGACTAGTGTTTAATCCAAGAGCAAAGTGTCTCGGCACTAGAAGTAGACACGGTACTTCCGAGAGTCATGCTGTCGTTTTATTCATACCGTCTGTTCGACCTCCATAAACGACGATGTCCGCCGTGTCACCCGCGGAATGGTGGGCACAAGGACGGTGAATTGCGCGTGAATTAATTTATAATGATATTGGACCTGTGTTGCAACTACCGCACTTTAACCTGTCCCACCCACCTGGATCAAGTGTAAAGACAGAAAAGAGGAGGCGGGATATGACGCAGTGCCTGGTAAGGCCTAACAGCCCGTCACACACGCCTTGTCCGCTCACGACGGACCAGGTTTCACACAAGCAAACAGGAGGGGGAGAGTGGGAGGACCATATTAGGAAGGAACAATTGCGGCCTGGCTCTCCGTCCTGAGAGGAGGATCGACTTATCCCTACACTTGGCAGTCTTGCAAGCCACGGCTTCTAGCGCACCGTGATAGTTTAAGAGCACTTCAGATGGTTTTAGATGAGAATTATGCTCTGAGTGCAATGGGGGCGCAATCCCCAGAGTCGGCCTCACCCTCTCTCTCCTGCCTCTTCAAGACGGCAGTCCACTGTCGGAGTCGGTCAGCCCTCTGAGGTGGGAATTGGGTGTATTTTGCTGGCGCGGCGTCGGCCTGCGCATAGGCGTGAAACCACACACCCAATGTGTAGCATTCTTCATAAGTGTGCCGTCCAAATAACCCGCACCACACCCGGATCCGGCCGCTGTTTTCTTTTGTCCCCATTAGTTTTAAAGAAGTCTTCCTAAGGGTCGAGCGCCTAACCCCTCTGCCACAAACCTCTATTTTTTAATCCAAAAGAGCTGGGACTTCAAACACCATTTTTTCCCCGTTAAAGCTGACGTCGAAAACGGCACCCCATAAAGCAGTGTAATTGTAGGTGACGCCATAGGATGGAGCTCGAAGGCAGTATTGGATAGTATAATCCGCAGCCGAACCGGATTCCCTCCATTACTAATTGGATTCACGAATTTAATCGATATTTCCAGTCAAAATATACGAGACCGAAAACGCCACTATGGAAGAAATTTTATTGCTGCCAGTGTAGCGACAAACGCGGGACTTTGGTGACCGGTTTGTCGAATGACTGTAAGAAAAAAGAGGAGTGTCACAAAAAACTGGCTACTAGCCAAAAGGAGGTGATGTAGTGTTCTTAAACCAGATGACTGGTGTCACGTCGTCCCCATTTAAGGATGCGGAATACGGCTTCGCCATCCGCACACCTAAGAAGTCTACTTTCTTCCGTCCGTTTCCTGCTTCAAAAACGGCGCACTCCGTCCAAGTATTTGCAGCACGTGATTGAGGTAGCGCAGCGCGTAAAGGAGGGACCTCCTGGTAATTTGTCGTGAAAATTACTGTCATGACACCACAACACCGGTTAACTCACTGATGGCACGTAGATGCTGACGGTTTGCCCAAGCCAACTCTTTCAGTGGCCAGTTTTCGGCCCGCATGGCAAAAATCCTCCAACAGTCTGTACAGTCCCCCCCCCCCCAACGAGCCACAGGGACAGGAGTAATCCGGAGCACTATAGGTAGGTTAGTTCACTCAGAGATTATCCATGACACAGGTTGTTTACACACAGCCAGCAGATGCCTCCGACCTCTGCGTTACGGTCCTGGCAAACGCCCTTGGTTGTGACAAGGCAGTAATTATGGGTACAAATAGTTTGAAACACGACAGTGCACCCATTGCGCTCGATGAAGACCATCAGTGCTCTGGCGGCGGGGGCAGTGGTCAGACGCGCACGGATTGGACTCTGGCAAGGAAAACTGGAACAGCACACTTGATAGTATTCGGTGGCTGTCTGCGAAAATTACTGGAGTCCAGAGGCAAGAAGGGAGCAGGCAACGAACGACGCAAGTGGCTTTGCAAGGATCTAAAGTAATGGGAGAGAGCAGCAGATGGAGCACAAAAATGAGACAGCTGAGGGATCGGATCGAAGGTGTGGTCGACTGGCACACCCTGGTGGAACTCAAGCTCAGAAGTGAGCAGATATGGTGCCGGGATGATCAGTAATCGAAAAAAATGCAGACAGAAAAAGTGGAGAGTGGTTTCGTGAAGTGTTTCTCTGAGTGCTTACTTACTGGCGTGAAAGTTTTCAAATAAAGCGTTGAGGCTGAGGCACACACAGTCCTACTGGCGACCTTGAACAAAGTCCATAACTGGTCCAAGGCAAAACTTCGTACTTCGAGTGAAAATAAAACAAACCCGGCATCGAGAGAAGGCAGGAGTGAGTGATCGTCCATCGGTGTGCCTGCTCAATCGAACGACAGAGTTCCTGCGTACGCACTAGTGAAGCAGACGCCCAAAATGGTCACAATTTCGGATACATCGACCTCTCGTTCAGCAGGCTGTCCAACTAGTTGGGCCTACTTCAACTTGCACACGGGAGGCAGTCGAATGAACGCGGAGCACCGATCTCACCGGCCTTAAAACAACTTTGATTTAATGGCATGACTACGTGAAGACAGCTGGAGGCAAGCTCGGACGCTTTTATTGACTCCAATTTGCGCCGCGTGCCACAACACAGATGGTTCTTCACTCACAGGCGAACTAGACTTCGAGTACAGATGTACCTGAATTGCAGACGCGCCGTCTCCCCTCATTTGGCTTCGACCGCCAGTCAGAAGCGGGTATGGAGGTCTGTCTGCTGGATGCAGAACACTTTGGTGAAACTTCACGCGAAAACTGCGCGTCAGGCGAGGTGAAAATGGGAGGGGGGCATATCATGCAACCAGGCGGGCTAACACGCAAGGACACAGTCCACGCTGTAACAGGCTGGATTAGCAAATCAACCAGTACGGAATATCCATTGAACTGTACAGCTGGTCAGTAGTTCAGGGGTTCGAGGGTTAAAGGCTATTAAAGGGTGAAAATGACTCTGACAGTATGAATTTCCCGACTTTTCACATTTTTCCAAAAGGAATTCTCGGCAATTGCGAAGTCAAACTAATCCCTAATGAAGATCACGTAAACTACCTCTGTACAAGGACATGAGTTATTGTCAATTTCAAAGACAGTTACTAGGTGACTGGCATTGGTAACCAATCTGGTGCTAAGAACGTGCACTGAAGTTATATACGACTGTTTGCTAGGCAGGAGTGCCGTCAGAATTCTTCCCCTGATTCATAACGAAATTACGAGTTCAATAAGTTACCCTTCTTGATATCTGTGCGTCTACATCAGAGAGAACTAATCAGCAGTCTCACCAAAGCCCTGAAATAAAATCTTCGAAGTCGCAAAGGCACCCAATGGGTCTGCGAAGTTTGACTGCAAAAACGGCGTACATTGGTGACTACCAAGTTGAACGCGGTTCAAATTCGGAAGGCCAGCAACAGATACGTATGAAAATGTGGACCTAAGTAAAATGCTTAAGCAGTAACGAGGACAAGGACAAAATAGGTGCTCCAAAGCAACAAAATAGTAACTGTCAGGGGAGGCAAAAAACAAACTAAGTGATTTAATTTTTTAAGTTTACTAAGAGACAGACCCAATGATACAATCAGAGGCAGCACAAGAAAATTGACGAATGGATTCATCCCGGTTACCGGACGGCCAAACAGATGATTTCACTTATATTCCAAACGAGAGTGAAAGTATTGATGTTGAAGGAGGCTTGGCTTCTGTGTACAAACGTGACTTGCAGCCAACACGTCCGGGAAATCACACTATGTCATCCTTTCAAGGCACTCAAAAATTGTAATACATCCGCCGTAGACGGGCCAGCTTCAGGTATATTAAGAATGACAGTTTGGGCGGTACAATTTTTCAAGTATGAGTGCATTTCAGACCAGCCCATGCTTAAGATAGGTCGCATCCCACGAGCTAGGGTGAAAGCCAACGCTCCGTTTACTGAGATGTCCAAATGATCTTACGGCTTGCGTTGCAGGAAACTGGAAATCCAGATGGTATATACAAAACTCAGTGCGGATTTGGAGCTCTGACGGCGGTTAGTGATTACTGAAAGGCTTTCCGCACAGCCCGTAGCTATTTCAGAACTACCCTGACTTTGGTGGCTTGGTTTCAGTACCTTTAAAGCTCTCCTCCCTAAATAAGGTCAAGAGGTGTATCTGGTGCTTGTCTTGGTTCGAATGGGTTGAAATGGGGCAAACAGGACAATCGACTCCTCTTGGTTAAAAAATTGCGTAACGAAATCATTGCCGAAACAGAAAAAAGGATAAAAGAATGTCAACTTAGAATCGCATAACTTGATAGCAGCAAAGTGCACCGACGGCAGTACGCTGAAATAGAGTTCGATAGACGAGTGGTAACATAAAACTGCTTCGAACGGGGCTCTCTGGGCCGTAAATAAAGGAGAGCCTTCATTCAACAGATTCTTCTGCGCGGAACAAAGGGGTCGTTGCTTTTTGGTACATTCGCACGCTTCTCTCGGAGAGATGGACCCCGAATACAATGCAGCGGAGGGCTTGTTCGACGTGGTAGATCGGCGAGGGCCTCATTTTTAACGCTAAGTGCTTAACATCGGTAACTTGCACACACTTCCCGTTTTGTGAATCCCACCTTAGCCTAACATCTCCGGAAACACGTAAATGTCTTGTCAACCAGATAGATCTATGAAGCTCAGTCGGTATAAACAGTCTGATTTGTTTAGTTGAACTTCCTTTCTGAAAAGTGGCAAGTATTTTACTAGAGGCGGAAAGTTAGAATTCAGTAGCGTTCAAATGTCCAGCAGGTACGGACCAAGTATTACCACCCCACAAAAGCATATAATCTTGCTTTTACAACTTAACTGAGGTAGGCGGATCTTTTAGAAAATGGACTCTCGACGGTCTTTCGGCTGTCAAATTCAGTTAAAACCACGAAGCCTTTATTAAAAAAAAACAAGATTTCACGTCTCAGTGAGATTTAGTACTATTGTGACAACAACTTTCTACGCCGTAGGCGGTAAGCCAGGCACGTTGGAAAATCCCTGTGTCACTAGGAAACCTTGAAGATGTAAAGAAACAATAGCAGCATGCTTTTCGGTTATTTCGAAGCCGTCGCGTGTGCCTAGTTAATTTTCAGCTGCAGCCAGCTGGGCAGGTTTTCAACGGCGAACATCAATGCCTAAAAGGGACTCAAGTTCAAATAGCCGGACACATAAGTAGTCTGGTCGGATGAAATGTTTTTGAATTGGACAGCTGTGCCGCGTTCAGTCCAGCAGTGCAGTTGAATCTTTCTTCGCCTCCCTAGTTGCCGGACAACATGCTCGAGGCGGTCTCGCTCAGCCTCCATGCCGAGAAAATAGGCGTAAACAATGTCTTCTTTCTGAGGAGTAGCAGACACGGCTTGTTGAACAGCATGATGCTGATGGATATTTGTTTTTCACAAGAACAAGTGGTAAAGGGTCGTGTTTATTTGACTGCATCAGTCGTCGAGCAACAATCGACGACGTACACAGATAGGCTGCGATGGCTCGAGATTGAGCCACAAAGTATAATGGGACGAGCGTGTCCCGTAACTTAATTGTTGAGGGTCACAGAAACATGTTCTGATAGCATCTCTCGGACGTAAAAGCACTAGTACGGTTCAAATGCCCTCACATTCAAAAGACCAAATGTGAATTAAAAGGACTATCCTGATTAAACAGTTATTATTGTTAACATGGATTTGTAAACGGAAATTGCCGCAAACGTTTCGGTCTTCCATCCTGTTAGTCCCACAGTTGGCCTTGATAGAAGGGTTTGTGATAAAAACCAGATATTTAAGCGTGAATCTAAAACGCTGGGCCGAGGAAACACTTGTTCCGGTTATCTTTTCTCTCTCCCAAAAACTATAGCTTCGCGAACCAGCTGGACGCCGGTGTGATCTTTAGAGCTCCCAAGTTTCAAAGTGGGTTATTGATGGCGGACGACGACAAATAACCAAAAACTGGTCATTCTAGTCTGCTCCCTGATATTTCTCGACTAGAGAGTGCAAGTGTCCAATCGCTGTTCAATACAAATGTCTCTATTCTGTGGGTGAGAGGTTCGCCTTGAAACTCAAGCAGAGAAATCTCCTGAGCCAAAAAATAGGCGGGCTTTTCGAGTCATTGAGATGGGAATACGGGTGACACAGGACAGAAGGCGGATGCAATGACTCTGAGGTAGAATGCCTGGTAAGAATCTGAGGAGTCGGCTCTTCCACTAAACCTCACAGTCGACCTTTTCTAGCCAGCTCCCGTAGTATGTCTTAGTAAAAGAAGGTCTAACTATTAAGTCGGGGGTCCTGAGAAACAGCCTTTTCACCGGGGTTGTGAAGCGAAAGAAGTGAAGTATGATGATGATGATGATGATGATGATGATGATGAGGAGGAGGAGGAGGAGGAGGAGGAGGAGGAGGAGGGCGCCAGATAAGAGCGGGAAGCCTGAATAAAACCGAGTAACAAAAAAGTCCTTCGAATTGAGAAAGTTTGGTCGTTACGCAAATGATAGGACAGTTTCCAGCAATAAAAATCCTCAGGATGAAAACCGAGCATCCAGCTTCAGACAATACGCTCAGAGGAATTGCACCAAGCACAAGAAAACCGTACCGGATTCTGAAGCCAAGCGAGGCGTGTCAATCACAGAACTGAGGCCCAATCAATAAATAAACTCTAATACGCATACGATATAGTTGCTTTAAGGCTATTTGAAAATCGAATGTTCGGTCGTGGAGAGGGGCTTCAGTTCCCTCTTTCGTACTATGATACTGTTTTGGCCGTTATAAAAGTGAATATGATTACGAGTATAAAACATGACGATTGTTCTCAAAGAACTGTGTCAGGTAGGCACTGAATGGATCGTTGGCTGGCAGGTTGTCTGCCAGTTCCGAAATTAGGCTTTGGAGGTGGTGGACCCTAAAGAGAACACATCCCAACAAAGTAATGTTCGATATGTAACGTGTCTGAAGCTGAATTTTTATCACCATTTCACCTTCTCTGGCGTTGCTCCACATTATTCACATTTAGAAGAACAACGGATCTCCATAGGCCATCAACGGTCGGTTTTGTCATACTCGTTTACAATAAGTCATCAATTACAGCATACTGGGATAGTGTGAAACTGGCCAGTTAACAGCCCACGCAATGCCTGGCTGCAAGTCAATCATCAAACAGATGCAATATCAAGAGCGCGCTGGGTGTGGAGTGATGGAAGCCTGTTTCGCATATGTTTCTGATCGTTTATGACATACCCACGAAGAGGTCACTAGCGGACAAAACAGAAGGATTCGACAAAACTGAATCACACCTATTTTGAAGTTTCTTGAATTGCCCCTCTTAGTTCCCGCTGGTTACGGAGATAGTTTCGTTATGTCTGCGAGCTATCTGAAGTACCACTGTGTATGAACCTTTGCAAATTTAGCACCTAAAAAAGATCATTACTGTTGTGTCAGACCCATTCAAAGCCGGGCTGACTTGGACCTGCAAGTTGCATATGAAGGAAGAAAGGGAAGCAAGGCCGATCCAGTGCAGACCGAACGCCTACTTCTTGCCCTTATAACAAGTCAACGTGCTCAAAACTAACGCGATGGGCTACCATTTGTGGCCTTGAAGGCCGCCAACTGACGGGATAACTCGGGTTTTTTTGAAATTTGCTTTTTATGACAACTATCCACTGGGAGGCCCGAGGTTCAACTGATGCGTGTATAGACCGTCGGTTGCGTGGTACGCGCAGATACGGGCTCAACCAGGTTAGCTACCACGCCCACGCCCACCTCCAGTCTGGACTTGGCTCTGCGACTGGAGCAAGACAGTACTGACAGGGAAGGGTGAGGCAGATGTCATCCAACCTTCCCCCCCCCCCCACTACGAAGAAATTCACCCGTGAGTCACCGTTATGACTTTGCGTCTTCTTCCTCTCAATTGCCCAGAGTTTTTTGCCAAGGAAATGACTGGACGACTTTGTGCTGAGAATTTTACAACGACCACATGGGACTTTGCCGGTAAAGAGGGTGAGCAGCCGAAAAACCAAATCATTCTCGTGTTTTTCTCTAAGTAGTAAATCGTGTCGTTCCCAGATCCAGGTCTCACAATTTCCGTGGAATGGCCTTTAATTTACAATAGCGGCACGCATGGAAGAAAGAACAAACGGATTTGCAGCAAAAATGCAGACGCAATTTCTGCCGCAGGAATTTGTGAATATTGTGGAGAATTCGAAGTCCTGATTCTCTGTTTTACATGAAAGTTACCTAGTTACTTTTAGGGTGGGATTGGCTTATATGGCCCCCTAAACAGGATATGGGAATAAGAACGTCCGCCCAAGTAATAAAGGTGGACCTGCGCACAATTCCGAAAAGGGTAGAATATTCCCGTGTTCTAACCCCAACAATAGCCGCAATATAGAACTAAACCGTTGCCCTAGTCTTAACCCTAATCCTACCCTAGACCATACAGTGCGTGACCTATCTCATGAAATGTTGGCTGAAATTCTGAAATGCGTTTTCGATTAAGAAGGATTACTTGGTCGCGGTTGTGATATTGATTATCTTAAGGCATACTCTTATAACATTTTAGACTCGGCAGGATGTGGGCTTTAAAATGCATTTTTTTAATCTGTAGAAAGCGTGTTCGGCAAAAAAATGACTACTTAAGTAGCATGCATTTTTCCCATTGATTTTCGATGGTCTTGGAAATTCAAATATATTTTATAGAAACCACAAACAAAAATATGCTTTCTTTTAGTCAATCAATAGAGAATCATGTCTTCTTTATTCTTTATACTTAAGGAAGGAGTATAATTAGGTTTTAAAAAAGTTTTCTAATTGCCGAATAATTTGGAACCTGATCATTCGTTGCATTAGCGCTTGGTGATTACACTCTACAAGGTGCATGCGTTCCGCGTAAAGAAAATCCCATACTTTTCTATGTCATTAAAGAGATATCATACAGATTCCATAAAATTTTGCAATGGATGCGGACCATGTTGTACATTTCATGAGGAGCAGTGGTAAACGGCCAGGTACGATGCTATGTGAATGGACATATCGCGGTCTTAAAAAGTCTCATAATTAGAAACTTTTTTAAAACCTAATTATACTCCTTCCTTCAGTATAAAATATAAAGAAGACGTGATTCTCTATTGATTGACTAAAAGAAAGCACATTTTTATTTATGATTTCTATAAAATATAAAAGAATTTCCAAGACCATCGAAAATCAATGGGAAAAATGCATGCTACTTAAATAGTCATTTTTTACCTAACACGCTTTCTACAGGAGATCGAAAAAAATGCATTTAAAAGCCGACATCCTGCCGAGTCCAAAATGTTATAAGAGTATGCCTTAAGATAATCACTATCACAAACGCGACCAAGTAATCCTTCCTAATCGAAAACGCATTTCAGAATTTCAGCCAACATTTCATGAGATAGGTCACGCACTGTATATCTGCATTTAACACTAGCCTCTAACACAACCCTACAGTTGATCCTGATTTCCTTACTGTTAACTATAAAGCTAGCCTTAAACCTAGTCCTTAACCTGACCCTAATTTCAGTAGAAGTTGGCTCAGAGCCGCCTGTATTGCAGGCGGTTGCCACTCCCATGTCCTGTTTAGGGGGCCATATAAGCCACTCCTACCATTTTTAGAAATAAGTGGTTGGCATAAATGAATAATCCGTGGATTCGGTCCCACAAGGAAGGAAAACTACCTTTACGAATTCCCTGCCAGTGGAAAAAATTGGTGAAATAAACAAGGGCAAAAACAGGTTTAATCTAAAATTTACTGCATGAGAGACGAAAACGGAGAGTCATGGGCACGATGTCCCATGAATTCTATTTTGCCACGACAGGACCTGTGAATGTTATAAAAGGCCCCTTATTATCGTCTTGCTGTTCGTTTAAAAGGGGAAGTTAATTAGTCAAAATAATTCAAGAGCCCCACTATTTTCCCTTTCATCATCAAGTACTTTAAGAAGCACTTATTTGGAAAAAAATTTTGTCCTAGTGTCGGTTGCTTGAAAGAGTAGAAAAGATCACTTCCACAGAACAAAGAGAATTCTCGCCCAAGTTTAGTCCTACGAGTGGGTTCAGGACGGAAAGGCATTCGCAAATCGAGATTCGTTTTTTAGCCAATCAAAACACCGCAATTTTATTGACAGGAAGAGCCTATGGCTGCTAAAACGCCTGAGGAAACCAGTCAAGTGCGCTCAAAACGTCATGGTACAGTAATGAACTCGGGACGTTTTACCCAGAAGGGGGACTGGGATGGCAGCATGGCGGGGATTAGCAACGAGTCCCCTGCCAGAAAATAATGCCAGTAATTAGTCCTGCGAACAGCGAACGTCACTCCGAAGTCAGAACTTAACTACTTATAATTTATGGCCGACACTTGCCAGCGAGAAGCGATGGGGACAGTGAAATAACAATTTCTGGCTTCAGAAGATTAGTTGCGATCACAGGTTTGCTTTCGATCATTTCTCGTCAGACCAGTACATCCGCATGGGAACGGGATCGAAAAAAAAACACATCAATGATTAGAGGAATTCACCAAAGCCTTTCTTTTCTCGCAAATAGGGTGTAGGAAGACGAAGGGGGGGAATAAAAAGGCAGTGGGTGTTAGGAAGAACCGTGTCAGGGAGAAGTGGGATGGCGCGGAGAAGTGCCTGCAGTAACCGACCTTTGGCCATGCTCTTATGTGATTGCGTAACCTGACGGCAGTCGCCTCTGCTGTGGCTAGCAGACGTTGACCCAGTAGTTAGAGGTAGTTCAGTTGACTTTGTATATCACACGGAAAGCTTCGGTCGGGTCCACACGATGTACAGAATCGACAATATGCGAATGTTCCTAATTTTCCCTTTTCGCACGCATCCAGGAGGTGTTCCCCTATTATTCTAGATAGGCACCAGCTCGTGCGACCAATATAACCTGTTCCACAGGAGCAGGTAAAACAGTGAAGGTGCATTGAGGTGATCTGAGCCGATAACCTATCCCTACCTTCTCCGTATAATTAGGGTTGGTCGAGGATAATGCCCGAACTCTTGCTGCTCGGAAGGTTCGTAAAACAGTTTGGTCAGTGTCTCCTCAGGACTTCACACGCCGCTTCGCCTTAAATGGGGGATTTGGAAAACATTTTATTCTTCAATGTCATGTGATGTGTTTTGCTAGCCTCTCTATAATATCATTTGCAATAAATCCGCCCGAATATCCGTTCTTGCGAATCTGGTCCTGGATTTTCCTAAGTTGCAAACATGCCTGATCTAGCCAGCCTCGAAAAATTCCCGAACTGCACCCCTCCACGCGCGACGAACCGCGGAGGCAGGTCTGGAAAACTCAACCCATTCTTTTTGCCAACGACAAAGACCGAGTGTCAAAGGTCCAAGAACCACCTCCATGTCTTGACGAACTGTGTGGAGCCAGGTTTTGAGTTGACCCCCTCTTCGACGCCTCCAATGGGACAGCGGTGCCAGATCGAGGGCAGTAACATTGAGCTCCTGAAGAAAATGCCCAAACCACCTAAATTGTCTCTTGGATGGCCTGAGTCATCTTTGCGAACTGTCTCATTTGAGACAAACTCAATGTGCTTCACGTGAGGAATGGTCCTGAAGCAGTGGTGGTGAAATACCTCCAGTTTTAGCTCGTCATCCACGCGTAAAGTCCAGCATTCACAACCACAGAGAATGAAAGACCGGACAGATGAACGGTACATGCGAATCTCAGTGGCGATGGAGATGTCGTGTCGGATCCAAAGGCACTTACCAAGGCTTGAGAGAACCCGGAGGGCAGCATCAATTAGGGAGACAATCACTGTCCAGTCGGCAGCAGCCTAGCCCGAGGTACTTAAAACTGTCTACTTCTCAAGTCGAAAGCCATCAATGTCGAGAGGTGCCTTCTTCTGGTTAGGGATGCAGCTTGAAAACACTTTGGTCTCCCCAGCGTTTATGGATAAACCGACCGACTTAGCGACCTTGTTCACCCGTGACACCTTAGACTGCAGATCACCAAAACTTGGAGCTTGGAAGGTGATATCCTCGGCATATTGGAGATCGGCCGGCCGGTGTCCGGGTGCAAACTGAACACCGCCACCTAAGCGTAGGGCCCTCCCAAGAATTCGGTCAATAGCGTGGTTGAGGAGAGTGGGCGACAGGATACAACCTTGCCAATACTGTGATCTGAACAGATTTTCCAAGCCCTTTGCGCCGGACAACGGACTAGATTGCGTCTCTTTTGACGGTGTCCGAACCACATTTTCTTCCTATGAACGTTCCTTCAGGCGCTATTGTCAGATCTTCTGTTTAGGACGTCACTACTACGGGTTCAGGGCGTGCCGGCTACGATCGACTGATTGTTGGTTGCCATGCTACTGCGTGCGTTGGCTTTAAGGCCTCAGTGTCAGGACAGCACGGAAATGGCACACTGTCACCCTGCAATCGGGTTGAATCAGAGCACGTCCATTCCAAATGGCCGACAGTGGTCATCACCCTTGGAATGGCAACAGAAGTCTGTTTGCTAACATTTTAGGGATTAAAAATCAATGCTGGCAAAATCTCGAAGCGTAACCGGATCAAAATACGATCATGACACGTTAGCTGCACGGAGGCCAAAAATACCGCCGTATCTGCTGTGTATTTAAGATGATTACCTACACGACCTTCCAGTCGAGATTAGAGCAGTAGGAAGGAATCGCTCACGAGGTGAATCGTACCTCTCCACGCGCGACAGTCTGTGTTAGCGGATCAAACACACTCAAATCCCTCTCTCCACCACCGGCGGAGACCAAACAACCAGCTCCATGTCTTGATGGATCGTATTGACCTAGGTTTTGAGTTGACTCCCACTTCTACACCTCCAGGTGGGTGACAACGGCAGCAACACTGAACTTATGTGGCGAACGACAAAGAAAGTGCCGAAGTCGCCTCAGTCATCTTTCGTGAATGCTCTTAGTTATCCTCGCAGTGTTTCTGTTCCGGGTGCGGACTGTCTTCTCAGAGACGAAATCAGTGTGTTCCACTCCATGGATAGTTCGTGGAAAACAGCAGTCAAAGACCTCCAGTTTACATTAGTTTTCCATGACCTCAGTCTAGCATTTACGACCACACAGCAAGGCTGGTCTGGCGATTTTTTGGTGCATGTAGCCCTCCGTGGAAACTTTGCAAGGATTGTGAAGCCACTGCAAGCAGTATCGATGTCGTCCCTACTCTGTCAACTTGGGAGCAGCCTCGCCCGAAGGTACTTGAAACTGCGTACTTCTTTAAGCTGACAACGAATAACCCAAAGGGGACATTATCCTGGTAATTGCTGAATGGGTGCAATCATGCAACCGCCTCCAAGTACAGAAGTCTCGGTGCAATTTGGAAAGCCCACATTCAATCCTATAGTCATAAAGGCTCGATGGACGCTATTCATACGTGATACTAGTTTCCATTTACACTACTCTACTTGAACGTCATCGCATGCGAATATTGACAACCTATTTTCAATTTATCTCATGATAATATTAGTAAGTAGACATATTATCGCCAGGAGATTTCAAACGAACGTGTCGTCCGAGCGCATTCAGGAATTTCCATTTTGCGAGGAGTGACAAAACGGTGACTGGATGCCGCATTTTCCCTAAAGGTGGCATTAGACAGCGACCCGCGATCTTTTTAACCTGTGTAAGTGACCCAAGTGATTGTATGTACAGGAAGAACACTGAAATGAATGAGAGAGAGAGAGACTGACATTGCCCTTTCTGACTCAGCCACCGTCACAAGCAAATTGGGTCAGTCTGTGAGGTCGAAAACTGAACTTTCAAGAAAAGTATCGCAACAAACGTAAGCATTGGTTTTGACACTTGTAGCTTTAAGGCTGCTGCCTCATTGATCGGCAATGTCAACAGTTCTGCTACTTTAACAAGGTAAAAGTCGAAAGCCGCTAGGATGCAGGTCGTTCTGACAATAATTATGACGAAATCGAAATTACAAAGGCATGAGGCCATCAGATTCGTCTACTTTAAGCTCATCTACAGTGACTTAAATATTTTAGGCAGACCAACTTTTTTATCCCCGGAAGACTCTCCTTGCAGCTCTCGTCCCCAACAGTATGCGTAAAAATACCGCATGGAGGATAACGCAGACCACGCCACTTTGACTGTGATGCGCTTCAAGGCCCTGAGTCTGGATGTGACTGGCCGATAAATGGAACTGGGCGCCACAACTAACGTCCAAAGCGTACACCCGCATGCACATGTAATGATGCAACACGTACCTGGCAATATCCAATCTTGGGGAATGTGATCGCGAAGGCCTGGAGGACCCGTTGCAGGGAGTGGCGCTTGCTCTGCCTACCGGCCGCATCGGAGAAGTTGGCATTTTCTGGAAAGGTTCGAGGTAGATCTGCAAAAAGTAGACAGTTAATTCGCGCTCGTAAATTAAGGCTGGCAGATGACGTAGATATCCCTAAATAATCTAAATTTCACTTAGTCGATATATGCAAATTAGTATGAAGCTACAGAAAGTCCTGCCAACGACGGCTCGAAGTAGACGTAGTGCTCCTTTGGTGGGCTCATTGTTGAACTAGTAATTGGGCTATTTGTATCTTCTAATGCAGGCTCATCACCGAGGTCTACCCCGCGATCTCTACGACCGCAAATAACCCCTGAGGACTGATTCCGACAGGTTTTTTCCGTCGTTTGGGACAGCTAATAAATGTGCAGCAGTAGACATACCGATACGTCTGAAAATTTCCTAGGATCTTGGACACAAAAATAAAGGTGATTGAAAAAGACCCACGGCCCCCATTATAAAGGGCAGCGGGTGTTCTCAGACTGGTTACCAATCCACAGGTACTGTAAGGCATACTCAGGAAACAGACCACCTTGAATAGTGCTAAAAATAAAATTATGTTAAAAAAAACATGAAAATAACGGAAAAGAGAACCCATTGCAAATTCCCAAGGTCAGGCTCGTTTGTGAAATAGAGTGAGATCAAGCAGATGCATCAAAAAAGTTCTTTGACAAAAATGTGAACCAGTGTGACCAAGAAACATAACAAAAAAACCTTTCCAAATTTTAACCGCCCTGAAAACGGAATAGCTAGGAGTTTGAAAGACTCCAACTATAAAGAGTACTGACTTTCTCGGCATCGTTGCGATTTATTATTTGCGTCTTTGTTGGAAGTGTGGGCCGCGTGGACATTGCAGAAGAAAACGAAAATTCTAAGGAATATGACACTTCCAAGTCACCGATAAGCCAGAGAAAATATCCTGTACCGAATCTGTCAAGACGGTAGAAACAGTCGCCCGAGATCGGTAAGACTCGTATTCTATTTTTTGGCTTAAGCATGAAACCATTGCGTAAAATAGGCTGGATGGCTTGAACAAAAGAAAAAAACTTGAGATGGCTTAATCGATCTTTCGAAGGCGCCACTTTGCCAGAAGGGGTTTGCTAAAAGAATATATACTACTCTGAGGTCCCGAAGTTCTTGACAGTCATCTCAGTTAAACAGAATGATCGAAAGAGCGGAACACGTCATCCATGAGTGATTGTAAGTTTAATGATTTCCGGTATGTTTGAAGAATTTGCCAACAAAAGGCCATATAGACTAGGTTTGACGATATATCGGTCTTCATTCTGAGCGTGGTACGTCAGGATCCTCCTTGTCAGGCAAAACTGACGACGGATCAGACACGTCAAGTGAACTCACATGTCCCTGATGCAGACTTCGTCGGCAGAGTGAGTAAATAACATAGAAATTCGACAACCTCAGGAGATTCCAAGCACTACCCGGCATATAAAATAATTTATAGAGAGGAATCGCGGATCCAAGTTCGCAGAGATGCAGGAAAAAATCAGGTCAGCTTGTGGCGAAGCATACTATACGTCACGATGAAACTCGGAGTATAAATTGTCTGTAAACCCACTCAGCAGTAAGCAGCCAATGGATCTCTGACAAGACTGGTTTTACCGACAACAGTAAAAATAAGGGAATTGTGTAAACAGCAAAAGTAAACACATTCCGACGGGCGCATGTGATGTTGGAGTCCCCGAAAGGCGATGCAAATCAGGCTGGGCAGTTTTCTTCAGTGGGGCCAAGAACGTGGCCAAAACCGATGATCGCATGGCAACGGAAAGGGGCATACTGGTATGACACATGCGCAGTAAGTTGCACGCGACCATTTGATTAAGAGTTTGTTGGACCGCGAACTTATAGGGGATAATGAACTCTATTCAAAACGTTAGTGTGGTCAGCAGATAAACGTTGAATATAGCTGACTAACACTAGTTCTGACATATACGGCTCATACAATAGGCCATGAGACGGGCACAACTTGCAGGTCTCCTTAAAATGGTGCAATTCACAAATGGAAAACAGGGCTCAGATTATATAACGCCAAAGTGCTAATTAATAAGCGACTGTTGACGTCCCTACTTTTTTTATTGCAAAACCCAACCAGGTTCCTCATGCAAACAAAGAAAATGGAGGCTGGCTGATATTGGAGGACAATATATTACAGAAGACCCGAGGCTTTTTTGTCAGCCGTCGGGTGTAACGAAAATCTTTAACTTTGAAATTTTAACTTTTAATTTTCACACAAAGAGACCTAAGTGGACTCTGGCACGAAAGACATGCGGGTTATGAGCCCTTTCGGGAACAAGAATGAGACTAAGGTTCCGCCTTGGCGAAAAGTTGGAAAATATAGAAGCTGTTGACAAAACCGTTCCTAGAAATAGGGTTTTGCGCACGTATACGATGCTTAAATACACCACGGTCAATCAAACGCACAGTATATTGTAACTCTTTTCAGTAAACATGATATGCATCGAAGACATAACTGACTCAGGAATGGAAATGGGATAATTACCAAAGTATTTCCTCTAGTGACTAGGACAGGTAACAAAGTCCCTTGTTTACTTTTATTACGAACGTGAAATTTATACGACGGTGTACCTTTTGGTCCCGTTTGATAACTGATAACTTAAAATTAAACCACCATCGGGTTTCAGCAACGTTATCGTCCCACATTTTCCTCACCTAAAGCCTCGCTAAGATTTCTCTAAAGGCGCGTCTCATGCCGTTTTATCTTCTGAGGTGAGGACTTAACAGAAGTTGTTTGGCCATAATGTGTTGGAGAAACGTAAAGTTAAAAAAGGGTTAAGTATCAAACCTGCAAGAATGGTTGTATTGAATTCTTTCGCCGGTTGCAGACCAGAGGCTGATTTGTAAACATTTGGATTCTCTTTCATTTCCTTGTCCGCTCCCGATAAAGTCATCCAGACGTAACTCCGGAATTCAGATGGAATGCCTTTTCGGCAAAAACGCTTTACTGCGGGAAGATTAAAAGTCAAATCAAGGAGTACATTGGTGACCCCGAACAAGATCCCCTTGGTTTATCACTCGTTTCCATCGTTCATAGCGTCTTTTAAGCACAGTATCGTAAGTTCTTTGAAATTCCGCAAAGGTTTCTGATTG
>CACRXP010000025.1:1606440-1639361 GCA_902702965.1 Spirometra erinaceieuropaei
GCGGCCAGTGCAGCATGTGCACTGACTTGCGTTTTCGCATAACTGTATAACTCTGGAGAGGAAGCAATTACAAAACTGTAAACTTTATGTGGAAGTAAATTCCGGGAGCCAGATTCCACGTATTTATTCCAAGATTTTCAGTCAGTCAAACTTGATTTATGCTTCTGGCAAACGACAACATCATGACAATTTTTCAATTAAAATATCGCCATAAAAAGACGACCACAAACGTCTCAACACCGGCCTCCGATGTGGAATGAGTACATTCCGTCACCCCCACTCCCTCCCCCCCGCCCGTTACAGTTCATGTGTGCATGCGGCTGATGACCACGAAAGCTGATCCACCACCCCCTCATCCGGCGAAAAGACGCTTTAGGACTCCTCCCGCCCCTTCCGCACTGCCGCCCTGACTTCATATGTAAGAAAACCCGTTTTGACATGACTGTCACCCACCTATAAATACTGTGAGGCGCGATACCACACTCAACTCCGACGATGGAAGCTTGTATGCTTTTGAAACGTCAGGACAGTAAAACTATGGTTCCCGAGATCGCCTTTTCTTCTCATATATATATATATATATATATATATATATATATATATATATGCACATATGCCTATATTTGATCCGACCGAGGTCATTCTTTAAAACAATAAAAAGTGACAAACCTGTAGTCAAACATTCAAACAGATAGCGCGCTATCTGCATATACGTACGTCCAAATTTACCAGAAGCCAAGAACCGAATAAAATGCAAAATATATTTTGCATAGCCTTCATGAACGGTAGATGCTTCAATCAGACCAGGCAGCTAAGCTCTGGCTTTTGATTTACCAGATTTCATTATGACGCTAATAGTAGTCTTTTTCCAAAAGGTCGTCCATGGACGACTGCACGGACGTATACATGTATACGTCTGCAGACGACTGAGATTTCAGCACACGACCATTAGATGATATGAAATAATGATAAATCGTCCAAAAAGTACATCCAAAATACGGTCTTTATTAATTCGGATCTTCTCCTGAATAAGGTGCGGCAGTAATTACTTTGTACGTTGTTGCTTAATGTACGGACATAAACGTGAATTACCCCGTGAATAGGGTCACAAAGGTAAAAAAGGAGACTAATTGCGAAAAAAATTGCAGAATGAGTTTTTAAAATGGTTACTTACGGAGCTGAGCACAAAACGCAATTTTATAATGGAAATTAGATGCTCATGTGTTGGCGAATAAACCCAGCACTTCACCAAATGCCACAATGGGTTTCAACACAGACTGTTCGAGAGAGCCCCCGTCCTTGACGCCAATTTCTAATTGGCTTACGCACATATATCTTAGACGAATGAACTTGCAGACCCAACGATGTGCTACACAGGCAAGTCATCCAAGGCAATCTCATCGCGACAATTACTGTATTATCCCCTTCAGGGACCATTTATAGGCCTTAAAAACTTTCCAAAAGTGTCAGAACTTTAACTGAGCCTTGTTCTGCAATCAGCTGCGTCCAAATGAAGCCCGGTTCGATGTCTTTCAAACCCCATTGACTTCCCTCGAAAATAACCGCACTATGTATCCCTCCGATTCCACTGTTTGGTGGTCGAATGCCCTCCCCCCTTGGAATTGTTTTTTGTGTGAACTTTGTTTGTTTGATAAAGCGTGCTGAAATTTTTACGTGTCTTGTTCTTCCAGTTTCTCGCAGGTCATCGTGGATGCATAACTGAAAGCCAGAGCTCAGGGGTTGTTAGATAGCATCGTACACACTACCCGAGCGAATGTATTACGTCTTTCCATAAGACGAATATACATGCAATTCCAATTTGCATATATGTTATTTCCAACTCTACATTCGTGAGGTGAAGGATCATTCAGGGCGGTGAACTTCGACCGCAGTTATTTCGCGTTTTCGTCAAAGACGAACCACAAACTGCAATATTTCAAAAATAATTTAAAGAAGGAGAGCTTCCGGAAGAATGGAAGTGCGCACTCATCACTCCGATCCACAAAGGAGGCTCACGACTTGACTGCGGAAATTATCGTCTCGTCACTCTTTTTTGTATCACGTGGAACACATTATCAAAAAACGTTTGATGCAATACCTGGAAAACAACAAAATATTGTGTGATGCGCAGCGTGGTTTTCGTCCAGGACGCTCCTGTCCAACGGGTGTTCTTTACACGCACGAGAAATGGACAAGGGCTACCGATAAGTGTTATTCAGTGGATGTCATGTTTTTTGTTTTCAAAAAGGCTTTTGATAGTGTCCCACACAGGCTTAATTTGCAGAAGATCCGGATGCAGGCATTCAAGGAAGACTGTTTAAATGGATCAGGAGTTTTCTGTCCTCCAGAGTACAAAGAGTCGTCGTTGGTAACTCTGCCTCGGAATGGACAAAGGTGGGAAGAGGGTGTCCAACATGGTTTTGTTTTAGGCCCACAACTCTTCCTGACTTATGTTAGTGATTGCATCAGCGAACTGGACTTCGAGGCCCTCATGTTCGCTGAAGACATGAAAATTTGAAGTTAAGTCAAATGCGATGATAACGCAAAGAAGTTACAATGGAACATCAACAAACTCAGTGTGTTGTCGAACAGACGGTTTTTGAACTTTAACGTGTCCGAATGCGTGGTATTGCACAAAAACATCGGCCGAAATTCCTCTTCCAAACATTAATACTATTTTGACGGGACGACATTAGAAACTGCAGAAAAACACATAAATCTGAGTGTATGGACGACCGCAAATCTGGTGTCGTCAGAACAGTGTAGGAAGATGGTCCAGAAGGCATGTAGTGCTTTATACTGCATCAGACGTGCATTTAAATATTTCCTCCCGAACTCTTCAACCCCTTCAGCCAACAGGATGTCCGGCCATGGAACTCCTTACGAAGTGACATCGCGACAGCGGACACAATTTGCAGATTTAAAAGAAAACCTACTCATTTGATTTTCAACAAAAACCGACTTTTACAACATGACTACTGACAACCAGATCTGTAAAACACTTTGACAAACACAATCTTACCGCACTGACTTACAGTGAACAAGTGCGCTTCCTTATCATTTCGACTATACTGTGATCCGGTCACATTGTAAATGTCCGCAACATTATTTTGAGTGCGAATTTGACAAAACATTGTAGATAAATTTGGTGATCAAGGGCTCTGCCCCTAACCCTTCAAATATATGCATGCATGCGACGTAGACGTTTTATACCTTCTCTGTTGCTCTTGATAAGTTTCGGAAGTAGATTTTCATAGAGTTTTCTTTCATCGAATGCAACAAACTCATTGCACGTTGCATAATATGCCTGTACGTACATAAATGGGTTCCTATGTCTATCATGAACACCACGCATTTAACGCGGGAGACCTATTTTCGGGAAGTGCTTAGTACGGAGGACGCAAATGTGTTCATTTTAATCGCATCTTGTGCCGAAAAACAATACAGTATATGTCAAACTTCGCAGTCTTAGCAAATGATGAAGAACACAGTTATTATTATGGAAGAGTCAGCTTTCAAGTCAGTCAGTTCAGTTAAGATTGACATGTCTGCGACCCAAGTGTAATCTTCAAAAACCACCCCAACCCGTAGTGCCTACAGGCAATTTAGAAATTTAGCATCTTTGGTTGAGTTTCCGGTAGAATTAGTTCCAAGCATGGGGCCTTAAACGTATAAGGTTTGTCATTAAATTATTTAGGCGAAGAACGGCTCACTGAAGAAGACCAACTCAAATTCATGACTATACCCTCACCAGTTTCTACTTAACGGATGTTTCATGTTGTAATACTGACAGGCGCAATTCGATCTACCTGTTTGCATGAGTGTAAACACATATCTTTGTTGGCGGATTAATGGAACATAATGGTGTCTTGCAGATAAATTCATGTCTACTTTCTGTTTCGCATCCACTATGCTGGTGCTCATGTTCAGTTGCATTACTTTAGCAATTTAAGATGCTTTCCAATAATTCGGACGTTTCGTACTTAGTTTTTTTATTTATATGTTCAGCGCGGTCACGGCCGTTGGTTTCTGCATTCTGCGGAGGCCGCCGGTCTTTTCTAATCCGATAAAATCCTTCCCAGACCTTCGGTCTGACCTGCTCTTCTGCGGACTTCTACTGCATGCACGAAGAAAATCAGTTATTTTTGGATTCTCGACTCACTTGCAAAGGAACGACAAGACCTATTCCTTTGGAAGTCAAGTGCGGCAAACGTTTGCTTTCGATGATTCAGCCGCTGGCCTGCACATAAATATCAGAGAGGGTAGGGTAGCAAAAGTTTAACGTGGAGGAGGGGGTTAAGGACGTCCAGAGGTCAAGGGTTCTAGTCTGGCTCTGTTGGGAGATTGGGGAGGATGAGGGGAAGATGTGTGGCAATTAGCTATGTCTCTGTTTGATCGTTGCAACACGATATGGCAGGAGTTGTGAACACACATGCTGAGTTCGTCTTTGCCAAGGAGAGCCTTAGCGCAGGTGCGAATGTTTTATGCACGTACAATGTTAGGCCGATTAACCGTATGGACACTGCCTCTGCCGTCCCAAGTATCTGCTGACAGAGGGGGCTGGAGTACCTCGCCGACACTTTATAGATGACCCGAAACGCTTAGCTAACATCTACCTGGTGGTCGCTGTCAAAATAGTGAGCCACATTTGCGTTAGTGGTTAACATTTCCACACCTTGATTTAGCCAGGCAGAATAGAGTACACAAATCCAATTGGATAGGCACCTAGATGTTCGATCGACATAACCTGCCCCACTGCAACAAGTGAAGTGTTCGAGTGGTCAAACCATGGAATGTCCTTCCCGCAGATGTTCTGATGTCACCATCTATACCAAGTTTTAAAAAGAATCTTGACATTTTTATGTTCCGAAATTACCAAGAGCGATGAGAAGTAGAGCTCACCCCCTGTAACTCGTTCTCTTATTGTCCTGACATTATGGGCGTGTTTGAACTATTTCAACCCAGAACATTTATTTGTATACCACACATTTTTTACGTTGTAAATAGGGTACTCAAAGGCTTACGCCTATTCCCCGCAATAAACTGAGCTGAACGCTAGAGAGGACTTCAAAGCTTGTTTATCCACACCTTCAAGACGAAGTAGCGGAGTTCTTGTGGGAACTAGTCTTAATGTGCGACCTCGACACGTCAGCTTTTGGGAGGCGTCATCTTTAAAGTGCCGGCGAGATACTCAAGGCTCCTCCCTCAGCAGATACTTGGGACGGCAGAGGCAGTGCCCATTGGGTTAATTAACCTAACATTGTGCGTGCATAAAGCACTTGTACAAGCGCTAAGGATCCCCTTGGCAGAGATGAACTCAGCATGAGTTCACAACTCCTGCCACGTCATGTTACAACGATCAAACGGAGACGTAGCTAATTGCCAGACACCGTACCTCTCCTCCCTAATCCCCTGACAGAGCTAGACTATGACCCCTAACCTCTGAACGCGCCCAGCCCACTACCCCATACATATTTTTATTAACTGTTTGATTTTCGTACTATTCCCTCCGTTTTTTTGACTTCAGTTCTGCGTATTTGAGAAGAATAGACCTGAGCCTTTAAACTCCTATTCGTTACAAAAAATTGACACAATTATCAATAATGGGAAAAAACTATAGCACCAGCTGAATGTAGACCTATATTCACATAGGTCGCCGGTTGTTATGATTATAAAGTCACATAGTCCGTTTACCGTTGCAGCATATGTATTTTAAGCCGATGCTTAGATGTCTCCACAGACGGAGACATTACAATCGTCTTGGGCAGGTTATTCAACGGTTGCACGACACCTGTAGAGAAAAAATACCTCTTCACATTCCTGATGCCAAATAATCGAAAGCGTACGTTTGTTGGACTTGACTTCGTAGGTGTTTATATGAGTATCAGCACTGAACCTTTTTATTGTTTCTTCCCCAGTTTTTGCAACAGGACGACTCTTCGGAGATTGTCGACCTAGTCTTTATCGTACGAAAATTTAAACACGTATTCAGTGATCAGCATGATTACATTTTTCTCTCAACTCGTCATGGGTTTCTATCTGAAAAATGTTTTACGAATAAATACAGCAGCAATCATTTGTTTTTGATCTATTTTTCATTCGAATTTTAGCTGCTCTCGGGTGCGAATTTTTGTTAGTCACAGCATGTGCGGTTGATTTATACTGTGTCAGTATTCAGTTGGTTACAGTTATTAATAGTTTTGGCAGAAACGTCAATGTATTTGGCTGCCTTGTTTGCACCTATACCTTGCCTTCTTTGTATGATGGACTGCTGTCCTCTCGTATCAATTGCGCCCGTTTCTCGCCTCCTTCACTCTTTACTTCCGTGCCTCTTCCCATTTGGAGCGTGCTGTCCGCTGAGCCCTCCAACGTGCTACTTTGGGGTTATTGGCGTCGGGAATATCCGAAAGGACGATCCATACCATTTCGGGGTCTTCTGGTTAGAAATTGGGGTTTCAAATCTACGACCCTGGGCGATTCTGAGCTAGCGAACTTTCATTGGCGCTGGTGTGAGAATGTTTCGTAATACCCCAAATTGTCACTTTAACCTTTACTATGCTCGTCTGTTATAGGTTCTTACCTAGGATGGGCTGTTCAAGACCTATGAACAGTGTTCCCTTTACAGCCCGAACCGTAAAATTACTTTATTTTCTATTTCCGACTAGGTTCATTTGGATGCTCAGGAAAAACTTTATCCTGACCATATTCCGACCACCTCTCTACAGAAATCACTACTTGCTATCGGCTCGGGCATTGCATGTTTGTTGCATCCACAGAGACCTGGTACTTTAAAACTGGTGTTGCTTATCATAGACTTGATTTCATTGTTTGGAGAGACTTCTGGCAAATGCGCAATCAAACGCATGCAATCAATCATGCTTGGTGATTCTGAAGGGCGCGAGATCCTTGAGTTGGTTCCCACTAATATTATATATTTTAAGCAAGCGACCTCGCATTCGCAGCAATACGGTTGATCTTGAATATTTGCGAAAGCTTCCACCGAACACTTTTGGACGACACTACTCAGACTTTTTAGTTAACTATGTACGCCGTCGCAACATTTTATCGACTCACCAAAGCATTATAGTCCGGATGAACGAATGATGGTTAACTTCGTAGATGACGTAGACCTGGCCTACGTTATGTTACGTTATCGTGAAATTCACGATTTGGTCCACGTTCTTCTTAATCAACCCACAAATATGCTTGGTGAAGTAGTCGTCAAGTGGGTGGAGGGCTTGCAGTGCAGTCTGCCACTTGGACTTTTCGGCGGATATTTTGGAGCCCTACGTTTAGCTCCAGTGTAAGTCGTCTTCTGCATTTCTAATCCTCTGATGTTTCATTGAGTCCTTCTCAAAACGTCCATTTCTTCGCGGGAAATATGACAGTTACTCATCGTTTCATTAAGTTCATTTTCAGTCCCATCTTCCAATTTTTCGCATTTCAGTTACTTTCTGATTTAGTTCAGATTTACTTGTCTACTCCTTGCCTAGTTTTCAAGTTATTATGCCTAATTTCCCCTTGTGTCTCTTCAGCCAAACGAAGAACTATCTTTCAACGCAACTTGAATTTGCCCTTCGTGTAGGGTTGCATGCGCGAAACTTCATGTGTGTTTTCTTTGAGCGATACTGGGAAATGGATATTCATGAGTTACGTGCTAGGTTGAATGTTCCAAATCCTCCTGAGTTGAAGTATAAACGTCAAAAGAAAAAAGTCGCGTCTTAAGCGATTCAATTGATCCATGGCATCAGTATTGCTATTCTTATCTTTACTTTGAATAAGACGTTTGTTAGTACCTTTTGGTTTTGTTGTTTCAACCCAAAAGTCGTATTCTGTCTTCCGTGGACAGTTGATTCTCGAGGCCGGGCCCGTTACCTTTAGAATTAAATGACTAAATGCAGGAATTAATACACGACTTCCTCGAAGGAGTTATAAGGCATCGTTTCCGGATCGTGTTAGCATCCGAATTACCGAGACTTTTGACCTCTTTAGGGATTCGACGTTGTGTCTGATAGTATATTAACTTTCCCCGTCAGTATATTGGTTGTGTAGGTAGAGTGGACCAAATATAGTCTCTTCCACGCCAAATCGCAGTGCGGTAAAGCGCGTGCTTCGGGAACTCCTGCAAAACAGTGTTCTGTCCACCCTTGTTTGCTTGCGTACGATGTCGTTAACAAGCATTGCATAAGACCCTTCATCGTTAAAATAGCATGTAAGTGCCATTCCATAGTTGTTGCCAAATCTGAGTGTAACAGAGCGAGTCGTGATTAGGCGTCCTCTTACGCCGGGACCAGCTGTCTGCGGACATTACTTTCTTCGACACCACGCGCAGGAGTCTCACAAAAGGTTTGGTATTCAAGGGCGCGCTCTTAGAGCAGGACAAACTTCTGCGAGGCAAACAAACTTCCTCTGAACGTAGTGTCCAACAAGAATATATTACCAGTCGTCTACCGTCAGCTAGTATTTTTGAATAGGCTGGTAGTAGCTCGCATCTGTTTTACAGGCCGGTCTTGACAGTAGCCGCGGCCAATCAGCTTGGTTCTTGTGCTGAATGGTCGTCGGTTCCAAAGGACATAACGCCTGGCAGATCTGTTGCCTGATCCCACCTCTGTCTTTATGCAGCTCGTTCCTAGACCACAATTGACTGCCTTTACAACTTTCTGGAAGATGTCACTACACAACTGTGAAGAATCCCGCCAGCACCCCAGTCATCGACGTAGTTGAGATCCGTAGTTCATGGACCGACGTGTTCGCCAATACCGAATGGTCCGCTTACGCGGGTTGAGGGTAAACGCTAGAGATGGCGTGAGTGAAGTCATCCTCTTCGTCTTTAATTCGTAATTTAGTCCCGGTCCGGCGTAAGTAAGCTGGAATCAGCCACAATGGGTTTTCTCACGCAGTCTTAGAGTAGATAATACGGTATCACGATGAGCGCAAAATCACCCCACACGAGAGCGCTTTGCTGAATGGTCGTGGCGGTACTCGACAATTAGTCAGTTTTAGACGTCGATCATCCTATTTGAATGCTTCACAAATGTAGACTTTCGACGGATCGACCGCAAAGTGGAATTGTCGGGGTGTTGGTGGTGTTACATTTGTTGTACAGTAGTCCATTGCATTTTCTGGATGCTGACGTACTTCCAACGTCGGTTCTGTCGATGGCTACGTGTCCCCTTAGATTCAAGCCAAATTGTATTGCAATTATTCTTTTATTTTCGCACCGATATATAGTCTTTCGCAGCGCCGAAATCTTAGAAAAGCCTGTATTGCTCTTCGTTTTGCACTAAGGACTTCCTCCGCAACTGGTGAATCACATTCAGAGCTATGACCAAACTTCCTAGGGATCTAAACCTGCTAGATTTAGAAGCTGAGGAATATATTCCGCTCGCTCCACTGTCGTTCCCGGTATTGGTATTACCACCTTCCACCGCTATCCTTGGTTGTCATGGTCGTCAGTTGGACTGTAATGCTTAAAAATTCATAGTCATTTGAAGGCCATAAGCAGTTACATGCCGTCATTCACTACCTTCGTGGAGTACAGATAACGTGGTTGTGCGGCCGATGCCTGACTTTCGCATCTCACCAAGAAAGAGTTTTGGCACGATTAATCGGTCGGGTCCTTTCGTTGTCGATTAATTCTTCCATCCAGTGCCTGTTATACCCCTACGCTCTCGGATTACTTTGACTAATATGCTTTAATTCACAACGCTTTGTTGTTAAGCCTAAGAGATGACCGTATTCTGCTTTAATGCGACAAACTGATTGGAGATACTCAGACGGAGACCTGTGACTGTCTTTGATAATGTTCAACCATATCTACTTGCAGGCTTCGATTTTAAACAACGCTGACTTCCTAGCCGGACTTACCATGTCTGCACATGTCAGTATTCGGAGACAACACGCAATCAACCCAGCCTGTTCGGGTGGTCACGTAGTCGATTTAGGTGCCTGCCTGCCAAATTATCCTTGGGATGTCTGAAACAGTTATTTGCGAAGACTATGCAGTCAGGGGTCAGGAAACTGACGGCAGCTTCGCCACTCACACGACAGTTTTGCACCTCATAGTAGCCATTGACTGGTCTAAGCAAAGTGTCTAATTCCGTCTTTTCATTCTAAGCCTCCACGAAACACTCGTATATCTTAACATCCCGCAGTTATGTATTCCCTTGCTGCGGCCCCCTATGTATGCCACAGGAACAGCCGCACTGGCAGATGCGCTTGTGTAACTCTAGTTTTCAGCACACATTTGGAGCCCCTACCAGTGCAAGTAGGACAACCTCAACTCCATATCAGTCAGGATTGCTAGTTTCAACGCTGCGACACGTCAGAAAAGTCTGTAATGCTGCTGGTGGTGTCGGTTGTGAGGGAGCGCACTCGATGAGCGCCGCGTGTTCGGCTGTCTGTCAAAGGAACCACAGTACTAACAGCTGCGCCTACGTTTTCAGCACACATTTGAAGCCTTTACCAGTGCAAGGAGGACAACCTCAACTCCATATCATCCAGGATTGCTAGTTTCAACGCTGCAACACGTCATCAATAGCGCCGACGGAAAAGTCTGTCGGTTGCGAGGGAGCGCAGTCGATGAGCACCCCCTTGTTCTGCCTGTTTATTCTCAAGAGGGGGTTTAAGTGCGGAAATGCCGCTGACAGGCAACTCTAAACGTTAAACAAAAATAAACCATGCATCCTCATTGGTTGCTTCGTTGAGTATATCCGTAACCTTAACGTCGTACTTTCCACTCGCATTCACTCTACTCATGATATACGGCTGGCAGGGGTTTCACTCTGACGTGCGTAGGACGAGATGTTCCACATATCCGTAAGAAAAATACGCAACTAGGATGCAATCTTGAAACGCGAATGAAGGTGGGTCTTTTGACAATTCGAGTCCAGGTAGACGCAAACATCCTTTTGACGAGTTTCCTAGAACGAAACCCTTAGTTTACGTTCGCCTCTCTACTGTACCGTCGCTTGTCAACGGGGTGGTCAGAACTGCCGTTTCTTGCATCAATGTTCTGGCGCAAAGTCTAGGCTCATTTCATCCTGATGCTTTTCGCAGATGATGGGGATCTGCTTCTAGATCTGTCTGTTTGTTTGCACTTGCATTCAGTCTGTTGAAAATGGGCCCATGCGCTCTGGTTTCTTGTTACCTGTACGACAGTCCAGTTCATAGGTGTCTGTCCTACGGAGGTCGCCGTTTTCGCCATCTTCGCCGAATATTCTGCCTTCTTCCAGTTTACTCAGACTAGCAATTACCTCGTGCCTTAAGAGCGTGTGCGTTAGTTCAGTCGCTTTAGGTCATGACTTCCGAAGAAACTCAAACTACCGTTTTGTACTCTGAGTCGACCATTGCGATCCGCCGGGCTATTGAAAGTGTTTCACTGAAAATGGTCTCGGCAGCGAAGAGGCGGCCAGCAAAGGTGCTCATAAGGGTGCCTGTCTTTACTGTCGTTTTTGGCTTTGCTTATTCTCTTAAATCTTTCCGTGCAGATGGCATCACTGGTGGAATTATTTTGTGCACAGCCCTTGGTGACGGTGCCATCTTATAAACACGTCCTAGTCACGCGTCGCATCTCAAACTCTTTGTGATTGAGTTAACCACTAAAACGTACTGCTGATTGCCGTGTCATATGGGGGGTAGAACGGCAGCCAACACTCAGGAGATTGGCGTTGCAGACCTCTTCGTTTTCTCTATTCTTGGATGGACTGGAAAATGTCTGTACGTGCTTGTCCGAATGAGGGGGTGCGACGGCACGCTCCCTTGATCGCCGCCGCTTTATCACGCTGCTCTTCTGTCCACCACACGCTCTCTGTTGAATCGTTGCTACGGCCACGCGAGGCTCGACGCTGGCCTCGCGAGAACACCAAGCCAAACAGTGCCATTCCTTTGCTGATTGACTACAGGCGGACTCATCAGACAGAGCAGGGGCTCACACGTGATGAAAACTAATAACCTCGACGACGGATGCTGACACCACTTGCCTGAAGAGACAGCTTACGGCGACTGCCTGCTGAGCCTCCTGTACGCTCTTTCACATCCGTGAAGGCTGTCCAACCAAGTCTGTCTTCCCTGACTTGCGATTTGGGGATCTACGTGTTGCCGACCGTTGGGAAGTCTCGCGTCCGCTCCATTTCGACAAGGGGATACGCCCCACTCCCTTCCCCCCTAAATGTGGCATGAATGCATTTGGTCAGAAGAAGAAGAAGAAGAAGCGATCGCTGGAACAAGGTCTTTATTCGCCTGACGTTTCGGATTCTCACTTGAATCCACCATCAGAGACAGTAGCAGAAAACGGTCGCTTCTTCTGATCGCTTCTTCCTTCTTCTTCTTCTTCTTCTTCTTCTTCTTCTTCTTCTTCTTCTTCTTCTTCTTCTTCTTCTGATCAACTAGTTCCTGGAACTCGCATCTTCGCTTGTATCGGTAATTAATGCATTTGTCGATTTCAAAGGCCACCTGTTTACGCTTCTTTTCGCTCACTAATTGCCAATTCTGACAGAGGTCAGATCATGTGTTATCAGCTAAGTAGGGCCATTGTAGATTATCCTTCCTCGGGAGCCATTAGAAAAGCCCCTGCACACCCTGAACTCCTAATTACCGTTGTTGCGCGCCCCATCTGCAAAATTGCTGGCTCTCCTTGGAGCAGCAGGTAAAACCCACAGCTGATATCATGTACTACACCGCTTGCGTACGTCTTATACTATGCTGCTTGTTATGTCTTCCCTGGTCCCCAGGAAGGAGGGTCACTTTTTCCTAACTCAATCAATCGATAAATAACCATTGAAAAATCATAGTTGATCAGAATCTGGTACTCACTTGAGGCACCACAGACGGGCCAGAACCAGTTGGTCGAGGTCTTCATGTTCCTCGCTCCTCTTGGGTACGTGAAATATCCCAAGCAAACCAGGTAGATGTCGATTAGCGAGGAGGAGAATTCGCAGAAGTGACTGTGTGCTGAATTTAACTGCAGCCTATTTAAGCCGCCAACGCACTCATTTCTTATTGGAGCATCTGCTGCACATTCGAGTCATGTGAGTCTAGTTGCGCATAGGAGATACGCACCGAGGGGGAGAGAGCGAGAGACGAGTGCAGAGACGCGTGTGTGCTTGTACTGTGACCTCTGCTGTTAAGGTTTCCAGTACGTATGCATGTGCCCCCAATCCAACCAACCCTCGGAAATGGTCTTAAGATTGAACTTTGGGTTGACCAAGTGTGTTTTTCGTATCATTGTATTGACATTGTTATTAGGAGTGAACCACATGTGGTATCCTCGTGAGTCCCCAGTTCTCCATGAACGTGGAGACCTACTTTGTTTTTACTCTGAAGCCTTCCGCATCTCCGTAATTATCGCCTACAAGACTATTCCCTGTTTTCAACAGTGTCAAAAGTGTCAAACAGTTGTCGTTTCACCGGCTAACTTATTCCAGATGGCCTTGAATTTTAGCGCGACTGATGCAAATGAAATTCGTGAAGACGCTTACGGTAGTATTTTGATCGCTTAAATGCTTTTTGTGGTCGCGTTTTCGAAACAGCAGAATAGATTAGGCTGGACGAAAAAACGGCCTTGCTGCCAATTCCGCAGCTCCGTTTTCACTTACCCGTGTTTTTCTTTACTTTCCGATACTCTGTGATGGTGATCATGATGGAACATCAAGCGATATAATCCGCGATATATGTAGTTGGAAAGGAGTTATGTCAAGTATGGGTCGCGTGGGCGATCGTTTCATGGCCATTTTCGATCCGTAGTACGCCTTATTTTGGTCACATTAGTTCGTTGGGGCCAATGCGCTCTTCCCACGTGCCCGCTACTTATTACTCCAGTCTCTGGTTACTATCGATCATAGTCGTTCACCCCTTGCATTCACTATCTGAGAATACCGATCGTAACTCTCCTCTATTTCTACCAGCCACGGCTGATAGTTACTCCCCTTGACGACCAATTGTCGTTGGGAGTCCAAGGACGCAAGGGTAAAGTTCTGAAGAATCTTTGGTAGTCTTGACATCATTTTGTAAGGCCCGTGGCGGTTTCCTTATACTTGGGCCACCTTAATGAGATCCAGTGCGTAATAGCGTTCGCGAAACCAATTCAAATAATCTTGGGCGTTGAAAGAATTCCTTTCTTTGACTCAAGAAGTTGAACTGATCGGACACGTGAAAAGGCAACCCACTAGGATTTAGCTTAATGCCATCTGTAACGCGAAGTAGCTACTGCCGCGCCCAAACGCCAAACTGCCAGATAGGCAGGTGTGAGCTCACACGTAAGTGCCTTTTGATCCTGGTCACCGCTCCCCTATCACGCTTTCAGGAGAAAGTGACAATATGCGAACAAATTGTCTCCCAAGGGTAACTTCAGCGAATGTGTGCATGTAACTAAATAGTTGAAAATATGAGCAAAGAGTGAGGGCAGTAGGATTATAACAGGCTGGCTGCAAACTTCGGTTTAGCTAAGTCAGCAAACCACTGAATAATAGTAGAAAGGCCTTACCTCAAGGCGGGGTGAGGGCCACATCCGCCCACGCCGCGCCATGGCTCCGCCCAGTAGCCCCTTCTAACCCCACCATACCCCTCTTGGGCCCCACCAGACGGGGTTGGCGCTGATAGGGTTTCTACCCCGGAAACGCAAGCCCGGCCATTTTGTGTATGTCTTACGTTTCGGTTTGCTACAGTCTGGTCCGCCAATATGCTTTACAATGGTACAGACAGAGTCAGTTTCCTCACTAAACGCTGCTTCTACGCCGGCAGCTTCGTATTTTTACCATCAGGATGAGCGGTGGCACTTTCATTGCAGTTGTTAACACCTCAAACCTGAGAATAGGGTGCTAACGGCATAGGCTTGCGCATTCTACGACACGTAAAAGCATGACAGTGAGTCAGATTAAAGGCCTCTTACTGACTCAGATAGTATCGGGGTGGGACGGCCCACTTGCGTGTCTCCTGGTGCTATGTTCAGTTTTTTTAGCATGAATAACACAAATTAGCATCGCCTAACAGTCAAATTCAGTAGGCCGCAGATGGGGCTGAGACAGATGTGCCCCGGAAGTGTTGATCAGTCTCGAAGTTGAGTGGAAGGTCGTAGGAGGGTACGCTAGCACCTACTCAGAAATAGTCCTTAAGGTAGCCGGGGTCTAAGAGTTTTAAGACTATTCGTTGAAAAGGCAAGTAGGATAGCGCGCACCCACCAATCATGGTTAGATAGCGTAAATAGGCTTTTGGTCTTATGTCCTCTCGGTTGGTCCGCATAGCGGATGACAACCAATCATCAAAGGATGTTACCGACGCAGACAAGGAAGACTGAAATGACCAGTTATGTCATGTTAGCGGCCGTCAGTCAGTTGTACCCCCAACGCCTGACTGTACGTCTGATGCTTAAGCATCGAGAAACTTACCCACGTCTGAGTTACAAACTCACACCATGTTGGTTAGAGCGCAGATGAGAGCACGCTCTTCTACTAAGTGCGTTCCGACTATAGCCAGCCAGGAACTCTCCAAATTAATTTGGTGAACGGACTAAAGTTATAGACTGCCACCCCTTTGTGATTTCATAGTAGGTGGTTATTTACTTTCGTGCTCGGACTAACATTTCAAATAACGAATTAAATTGCTTGCCGCCATCATTTTCACATGTCTTGGCTCGTTGAAGTTGACGTGCTGTGATAGGAAGACATACACGGGAGGTTGTAGCTGAAATATGCGGTTCTGGTATCATTCTGAAATCTGGGTGGTCATTTTCCACTACCAGCCACTATCCTATTTGATGGCCATATCGGATCCTGGCAGGCGTTATCGGGATGCGCATCGTAACAAATACCAACGTTCGGGGTACGGTGGCAGACCCAGCTGCCGGCTGACGTCGCGCACATTGAGCCCCCTGCCGCTTCCTACTTTTGCTGTTAGTCAACATCCTGGGGATTTGTTGTGTGGGGTAGGGAGTGACACGCCTAGATGCGAGTCCGACCGTGCCATCGACCTGCGCCTTCTCCCGCCTCCGGTCTTCTTGACCATGGCTTGACACCGGGTTCAGGTGGGGAAGAGGTGAGAGTGCGGTAGATGCTGTGCAAGCCTACTACCACCATTAACTAACCCACACGCAAGTCACTGTGCCCGCTCTTACCTGGCTGTGGAGCACACGGCGGACATCGTTAGACAGGCAGTGGAGTTGTCGTCCTAGTTGATGGCACTTTTGCCAAATCCTCGCCCGTAGGTTTCAGATGAGGCTCAAGTAGACTTACGTTTGTTGGCTGCGAAGGTGCACGGATTCTTGTCTCAAGCATAGATTACTGGTTATTAAACAAATCGACCTCCGGTCCACAGCTCAAGTTTCCTCGGTATGTGTTTAGGATGAGCGTGGTTGACACTGTCAAATAGCCTAAGGATCCCACTGTCGTTGTCGGTAAACACTTGGACCTCTCCTTTCGTAGCTGACGCTACAGTACTAAGACCTTTGTTCCCTATGTTCTCCCCAATCTTTAGTCAGCACTTAAAATTGTAAAACAGTCTACTACCAATTATGCGAAGCCACCACCCTTTCTAGAACACATGTGGAATTTCCTGTAACCTGCTTTTTGAAAAAGGAATCATATAACTCGGTCGGTGAAACGTTCGTTCCACATAAGTGAAGACTTTGGATTAACTTAAGATGCCTCTGGATTGCTTCAGAGGATTGGGCGCTCCCCAAAATACATGCCAGTTCCCCTTTGGAGTAGCAAGCCCGAAAAGTGTCTTCCCTTCCTACGGTCCTTTCCGCTTTATGCAAGTCTTTTCTACATTTTTGGCAAGGGCAAGCCGTTTCATCAGTTATAAGTCACACTACGATCCTCATATCAATGTAATGAGAAATATGCGTCTTTCATCCAGTGTGCAGGTGTGCTATGGAAAAAAGGTGCTATACTATACTCAGCGTGAATCCTCACTTGAAGGGACGTGTTCGTTATCAAAACGCGCAATGTTAAGGGAATACCTGGTGACTGTGCTACTATGAGCGGTCTCTCAGTGAGGTAAAACAAAAGGACTGACGGACTGTTTTGGATAGAGCAAAAGGCTCGCAGTGGCGATGCGGAAAAATTGGAGATTTAATCCAAAAAGTGGTGTTCACTGTCTGTCATGCTTGCCGAAGGAAAGACAGAAGTTCTTTTCTGTGTTTAAACGGCGCTCAAGGGACTCTGCGTACGGTCGCATAATGACGAGCAAATAATAATCGAAATGTATTGCGGGTGAAGTCAAAGGAGGTTGGAAGACCCATTTCTGGCTTGTTTGGTTATCATCTCGCGCATGTACATCAGTCGGGGTGTTTGATTGGCCTATGTGCCATGACTGCACCAACTACTGGAATCTAGGCCGGGATCTTAACTTGTGCAGACTTTGAATCAGACAATTTGGTAACTTGCAAAATGTTCTCGTCCGGAACTCCTTCGGCAGTTCGTCCAGGGGAGGTGAGCGGAACGGCGACGTGAGGTGTCATGGACCCGGTACATCTCATCGCCAGGTGAACATTGCAGTATAGCCTAGACCGCAACTCATCGGGTATATGACGTCGAGGTGTTATTTCCTTTCAGTTTTGTTGAGGGAAACGTTGGTATTGAACCTTTGAACCTCTGAGTGATCGATCTCATGAAACGTTAGCCAAAATTCTGAAATGCGTTTTCGATTAGGAAGGATTACTTAGGTTGGGTTGTAATACTGATTATCTTGCGACGTAATCCCATAATATTTCGGACTCAGCAGAATTTCGGCTCTTCAATGCACTTCTTTTCAATCTCCTATAAAAATCGTACTCCGCAAAAATGACTAGTTAAGTAGCATGCATTTTGCGCACTGATTTTTGATGGTCTTATAAATTCAAATATATTTTATAAAAAACATGAACAAAATATTCTTTCATTCGTCTGGTAGAGAATCGTGTCAACTTCATATTTTGTACTCGAAGAAGGAGTATAATTAGGTTTTGAAAAAGTTTTCAAATTCCCGAATAATTTGGAGCCCGATCAGCCGTTGCATTAGCGCCTGATGATTTTAGTCTAGAAGGTGCATGCGTTACGCGTAATGAAAATCATATATTCTTCTTTGCCTTTAAAAAGACACCATATTAACTCCATAAAATTTTTAATGAATGCGGACTATGTTGTACATTTCATGAGGAGCAGTGGTAAACGGACAGGTACGATGCCGTATGAATGGACATTGCACGGTCGCAAAAATCTCATAATTAGAAACTTTTTAAAACCTAATTATACTCCTTCTTCGAGTATAAAATACAAAGATGACGTGATTCTCTATCAAACGACTGAAAGAAATCATATTTTTGTTAGAACGGAACGCTAAGGCGATTTCGATCGGGTGACATTATGCTGTTAGTGGTATACTGAGCCAACATGCGCTCAAAAGCCTTTGCGGATGTAGACATGACGATATCTACGGGCAGAGCATTCCAAGACTCAACCACTCAGCTGGAGAAGGAGGAATTTCTTGTACTCAGCGTGGCGCCAGCTACAGGTATTTTGGGTGGATGACCTCGGAAACTTGTTGTGACGGCTAATTCAAAGAAGTCTGCAGGCAAAGGACAGCTGTCCTGACCGCACATGATGCGAAATGTTTGTATCAGATCGCCTCAGAGGAAAAAGGCCGACAATGGATAACCGCGTTTCGTAGGATAATGAAACCTGTCCACTAACGGGTTTATTGCACGCCTTTGGACTTCCTCAAGGATGCTGAGGCTTATAGCGGCCCAGGGTTCCCACGCTTAAAGAGCGAACTCTAACTGTGGCCGCAAAAACGTCCGACAGACATTAGCGAAGTAGTCCTCAGCTGTCCGAATGACCACACAGTCAACATATTAAGTCGCTAACCAAAATGTAACCCCATCTTTCGTCAACCGGAAATTAAAATTCATGTACACCAACGTGTAGAGTTTGCTATCAAAGTTCGACGAGCTGAAGACCCACCCCTGCGATCTATCTCCCGACGTAGTCTCTAACAGAAACCTGGTTGACCCCACACGTGGACGACCGTGAGTTAACCTTGCCTGGTTAGCAGCTGTTTAGAAGGGACATGGAAAGGCGTCAGAAGGGAGGAGTACTTATGTGGCGATGTGCCAGACTAATTCACCTTTGACAATCCAGTCCCGTTTTCTTTTACTGAATTGTTTGTCTTAACCAGACGAAAACAACACGGCTGGAAACCCTTGCTTTGCCGGCGTGTTCCTCTGTCGTGCTCTGCTCTCAAGTCATTTTAACTTCTGAGTATCAAAATTATTCACAACCGGCTTTGCTTACTGATCTTAACACTTAGGACTCGTGATATATCATTATTTACTCCATGAGAACACTATCATTTACGTCTCTGACGTACGTGAAACATGGAGTAAATGTATCAGACAAAGCCAATAAATTTTCATGTACTTCTGATGCAATGTGGCTGTCTATTAAAGTTCTGGGTTCACTAAGCCTCGATGTCCTGACAGCCTATTGACCGCCAAGACGGGACCACATCGGCGACGCTGCCCTGGTGGAGGAGCTCGAAAAGGTTGCTACACGGCCGGATATCCTGATCATGGGTGCTGAAGGTGGAAATCTCACCGAAGATAACGCGAAGGATTATCATCTCTCAGAATTTTCTCGGTCTGTTCTTGGTAGAGAAGCTGGACTCAACCCTCCCGCGAGTGACATCGAAGAGGCCACAATAATTGAGACCGCTTAGTTTACCGAGGACATGGTTCTGGTGGGGCTGATGAAGTTAAATGAATCAACATCACCAGGTCCCGATGAGATTTCGTCGAAGATTTTGAATGAACTCACCGGTGAGTTGGTTAGACCACTCTCTATGATTTTCCATACATCCTTCTAGGTCGGATATCCGCCAGCCGACTGGAAATCATTGTGGATTACGCGGCTGTATGAAGGTGGAAGTCGGGTCTCCGCCCACAATGACGGATCGGTCAGCTTCGCCTCCATTTACTGCAAAATTACGAAAAAAATAATTAAGCAACAATTGATGTAGTTTTTTGAACAAAACCATCTACTTTCCGATTTCCATCACGGATTCCACAAAGACAGTTCCTGTGGGACAAACTTGCTCCGTTGTCTGGAACACTGAACTCAGACCGTTGATAGAGGGAATATAGTACACGAAGGTCTCGGATATTGTACCTCACCATCGCCTTCTGTACAAACTCAGCCGTACAGGAGTGCGAAGTAAGCTTCTGATGTGGATTCGAAGCTTTTTACTCGGTTGCTCTCAAGCCGTCCACGTAAGTAACCAGCGGTCTGCGAAGGTTGGCGTCAGTAGTGGTGTTCCCAAGGCTCCGTTCTTGGCCCTACTCTGCTCACTATATACGTCAACGACTGTGCAAACGAACCGGATTGCGATGTCTCGATGTTCGCTAATGGTATAAAGATCTGGAGCAAACATGGCGACATCAGAATGCAGTTCACTGATGCAGTCATTGACGTATACAATGACCTGAGTAGGGTCAAGGACGGAGCCTTGAGAAACACCATTTTCAACCGCTGCTTTCGCCGACTACCTGTCACCGGCGTGGACAGTTTGAGAGCGACCGATCAAGAAGCTTTGAATCCACCCCAGGAGATTACCCCTAATGCCTGCTCGGCTTAACTCGTAGAGAGGACGCTGATGTGGTCTATAGGGTTTAGGCGGTAGGTTTCAGCAAGTATCGCAAACGGATACCTTTTGCAAAAGAAAGTGAAAGAAATCGCACGTGGAATGTTATACGGCATTTAAATATATATCTGAATCTGTGCACTACTCGTGGGCCAGATCTCTCGCCCATCCTCTTAGGAAGTGCGTTAGCGTTTCCCGGGTTTCTTGGACTGGAGTCGTGTTGGAAAGCTACGAGTGTAAGAATAGGTTTTATAACTCCGCTAGGTTTAACGTGTATAACTGTTATGACCCGCCTGGTACGTGAAATCCCGTGGAGCGTATGCGCACTCGACGCTGGTCCCCAATACCAAAGCAGCAGACAAAGAAAACTCGGCTGTCCACGGAAGGTGTATTAGAAAAACACTGCAAGTCGCGACTAGCCAAAGGTGACGCATATTTATAACACCCTACTTTGGTTCACTGGAATTCGGCCCAATGACCTTCGGGAAGAGGGGAGTAGCCAATGGGAAGGCGCCTGATTGAGACGACAGCGCAGTAGAGAGAGCAAACGCACGTGATCTCCTGTGATTGGTTGGCTCTTGTTTTTGGGAGTGTAGGCACTCCCAACAATAACTAACCACTATATTTGTTTTAGCAAGCCTTGTTCAGTCTGTCGATTCACAGCTACGGGAAGTCACCCCCTGAGTTTCACCTAGCAAACTGACATAGCCACGAGAGTCGATTAGTTCCGAATGATCTTTTTATTGGTAAACTATCTGACATGACGCGGCTTTCGGCTTTCGTCCCCCTTTTCGTGCTCGGTTTCTTCCAAAAGGGTAGTTATGCCTTTTTGTCATGTCGATACTCACCATGCAACGCGTACGGCAAGGATCGTCGGCTGCGTTTTGATTAACTTTGCTTCAGAGCACAAACTCTCATCTTCCATCAGATCTCGAAGCTATGCCCGTTGTAAAACGCGTACGCCACGGATTACTTGCTTCTTGAAGTATACGCGTGCGTAGTCCCTCGCATAAATTCAGTCGAGTTTATGTACAAAAATTTACTCTCGAATGATAGTCAAACTGAGTTCCATAAGGAGCCTCTCAGGTTCCCTGTTCGAGAAGCTCTTCCTCCGGATGTGCTTCCGCAATATGCGACAGGAATATTTCCCACGCTTGCTTCGGACGAACGCTGTTTAGGCCAGACCACAGACGATATTGGATCCCGTCTACGTGGGTCCATATCACTTATCCCGACACTGCAGCCCTTAAAGCTTTCCTCCTTCGACATCAGCCGCACCGGAATACATATCCGTCGGTGTGCAGCCGAACACATTTGCATATTGCCATACTAGATGGCAGTCTCCCTTGTCTGACAGTATTCTACCACCTCCAAATTTATAGCTTCCGTTATTTCCTCTGCTTTGTTCAAAAACTCAAGCTACAATTATTTGACTTTTCTGCGACCTGGGGCTGATGACCGGTGTTTTAGAATGAAAAAAACAACCGTTATTACCTACTTTGTTCATAAATGCATTTCATCATTGTACATAACCTTTAAACATAAATATTCATCATTCTCAAATTTTATCTTACAGTAGTCGGTTGACTTATTATGAAGCTATAAACAGGTGTCTATACTTACGTTATTGGGCTTTTTCCTTGTTCATTGGGGGTGTGTTTCCATAGCTTCTCTGATATTAACGTACGTCACGTCACCTTGTATTACCTTTTCACAGTTGCAATATTTAGTACTCACTGTTTTTCTCTCCTATTGGTTGTTCGTTCCATTGACCCTTGGGCTGTCGCAAATTTGCAAGTAGCGAATTATTCAATTACTTGTCATGTATTGAAGGTTGCCTTCGTTTATTTTTCAATTAACGCGCTCGCTTCTGTTACTATAAATGGACGAAGAAGGATTTCAGTGGAAACCCATCTACGTGTTCTTGTACACATTTTGCTCCCTCTACGCGATGATGCCCCACCGTAAAACTCCTATTACCACCATTCGCGTCTTACGCGAGCGTGGTGTTTCTAGTTGCGAAGTGGGGTTGCACAACCTACCGTTGCTACCAGGAGGATTCAGACACCCTTGTTAAAGTGTGTTTGGTGGTTTTCACAAAATCACCCCGTTGCTAGGTGCCAGCAGTAACTTACTTATGCAGAATTCTGGAAAGTCTAGTCTCAGTAGTGTTTTAGTGACCAAAGTTTTTGCTTTAGCGTCCTACTGAACCTCCCCACCTGTTTTTAGGAAACAGACATCTTTGCTTTATAATAAATAGTTCACCAAAAAGAACAACTGACCTAGCCCTCTTATCGCAAATCGTAAGCAATATTCGTTTATTGTGCAAGCTGTCCCCTGTCTGTCACAATTTTTCTTCCGGGAACTTTATAAGACTTTTATCATTATCCGCACCCTTAACCTAATTTTGTTTACTAACTTCGCGTTTACCGGACTTTCGCACCGTGTACCTTTTCTCCGACTGAACGTCTCGAAAGTTTAAGTCCAGGTAATGCGTCGTACGTAAATTGCTAACGTTATCATAAACCTTATACATCTTTCCAACGTACGAGCAGCCGTGGAAGCACGGATTTTAATTGACGTCAAATTCTAATATATTTTGGTTTTACTGATGGAGGGAGTTCGTCAGCAGTTCGTCCGGTATGTTCTATTCCGAAGCTAATCGGTTTATTTTAGCTGTTAAAACTTGCGCGATACCGATCGCACTCTCTGTTCGTGCACTACTCGTGCTCTGGTGACAGGTCGTTGTTAACACGACTGCGGATTTGCGTAGGTGTAGTGGCTGACCTAAAACAAAGCCTGCATTTACGCTTATCACACACGTGCTGGTCCATCCATTCACATGAATCCGGTCTAAATCGCCGATATCTTACATATGTGTAATGGGATTACGACGCAGTTTCGCACATCCATACTAGTGTGGGATGATGGGGAGGTGGGATGTCTCAAAAGCGTTTTTCGACACTAGTGGTCAGAGGAATGTAAACAACCAGTAGACCACTAACTGCCTCGTAGCGAGAGTGACCAAATCAACGTCGCTCGGTGATCCTGATGGTGATGACAATCCCATGAGAGAACCCAAATTGTACGATCGAGAGCTTGAAAAACACGCCAGCCTCATCACTCTGTGATCCGTCGATATGAACTGGGAAATAAACTTCATTTGCAAAATCTTCGGGGGATTAAGCTTGTCTGAGTAAGATAGAAGAATAAGAGAGAGCAGCTTGTGGTTTGCGAAAATAGTGAAGCCACTGGAGGCACTCCACGGCTTTGTAAACAGCTAGTAGCTCCTGTTCAATGTGTAGAAGTGCGATTCAGGAAATTCTGACTCTCTGGAGATCTAAGTCAGAGGATGTCTTTGACCTGTGTGATTTCGTAGATAACCCGCGCATACTGTATCACTAGGGCCGTTTACCGAAAGCGAGATAGGTGCATCGGAAGCAGAGTGGGGAAGTGGAACGGCGGAGGCCAAAACGACTTTCGCCCTGTAAAGCGCAACGATGGTTTCTGTGTTGAGCTAGAATGAACCCTTGATATCCAATAAAAAAGTTCATGATGGACAGAATGACGTTATCGGAGCTCGGAAGGAGCTGGTGGCAGAAGATTCACATACCCAGGAACCACTGCAGTTGACGCTAGGAAGTTGAGGGCTGGATGTCATGGATGGGGTGACATTTTAAGCGATAAGCTGCGTGTTGATGAATCTTCAGGATGGACTGCCGATTTACTGGCCACCTCCCTTATTTTGATCAATTACCAGTAACCCAGGATTAAACTGCGACTAGCCACCCGAAACCTCGACCCAGCTGGTATGTTTGGGCAGCTCCTCACAAAATGGTCTGATCTCATCTGTCTAGACTCCAGTGAATGCTATTACTTATCACACCCGAATCACAGGGCCTTAACTGCTTTCTCCGTCTCGTCTTTCCGCGCTTGTAGATTAGGCTGTCACCACGTCTGTCAGAAAAACCTTGGGTGTCACACATTCACGAGATTCTTAAAACCATTATTGGTGATGAGCACTCTTGTGATGATCATCAGACATATAGTAACATCACCCCTGACCGCCACCCTGTTCTATACCTCCAGTACTTTGCCGGCGTCTTATTCGTCGATCCTATCTTATCCAAGGTTGACCTAGCCTGGAACTTCCTCCAGATCCCCACCTCGCAGCAGGAGGTTTCAGAGATGGCCGTACCATCTCTTTCGGCTCCTTCAAGTCCCTGTGCATAGGATCTGGAAGCATCAACTCCTTCCAATTGATTGTAGATGTAGTGTTCTGTCGCTCGTTCGTTGTCCACGCCTAAATCGACCTCTCAGCTGTCGAAATTGGCGTTCAATGAAACGCGTGGCATCTCACAACAGCGCTTGTCCGCCTTCAACAAATTGGCGTTGTCCTCGGTCCCTCCACGCGCAGCTTCAGCGTTCCACCTTGAAATTTTTCGGACACCTAGTGGGTCCCAGTCTTAATCGCCATCTCATTTGAAAAGTCACCGTCGTCAGTGATTTCCGGCGCTCAGCTTCCAAACGTTAATTGTGGTGGTTCCTGGGCCTGATGAACTTGTGCCGCCCGATCGTTCTGTCGGGATCCTCGAAACATCTGTGGGGCTGCATATTGTATAATCCACATAAGCATGGACAACGTCAAAATCGGAAATGTTTAAGAAAAATACAGATTCAGGCAAGAATTGCAGTAGAATAGTTGCGGTGCGTTGGTCGAAAACTCGAAGGTTATAAAACCAAAAGGCAGCGAAACAGTTATAGGAGGCAAGAGAACATGCACACAACTCAGCAGGCAGTTGAAGCGACAGTTTTCACCAACAGTATCAGGAGTCTAATTTTTCGCTCCGGCGCGAAGCGTGCGCCTGCGTCCGAGTGTGGAACACATCGATTGGAGTCACGGTGTAGTCAAGACGAAAGTCGAGTAGTACGCGTGCGCGCAGTGTCTGACAGATGTGCTAAATTGACCGACATTAGCATGGCAAGCGGCCGCGCTAACGACCAGGAGAACGGTCAACTACAGTACACCCCGCCTGGTCCGAAGGCGGACATAAAAACGTGAGTGATGAGGCGGCCAGCAAATCGTATTCGATGACTGTATCAAATGATGCAAATGTCAGTGGGATTTAGAAGAGTAGTGATTAGGGACGGTGGGACAGGTGGGGTAGGGATATGACGGTGTAGGATAGTGAAAGAGCAGGATGAAGGGATCAGCATTTTTTGTCTTTGAGACAAGTCTGTTGTCTCCTCTGGGACAACGAATTCGACCCGGTCGACACTGACCACATCCTCATTGTCACTATGAAAGGTTCAGCAGGTCTTTGTAATGCTTGAAAGTACCGATAACGGTCCTTCATGTGGCGATTCCAGCAGCTTGCGCACACGGCTAAACGGAGCAGACACACATATACAGTAAGCCAAATATTTTGAGAAGACTCGGTCTATGGAGGCGGAACATGAGACAGCGAACGCATAAACTGCCGCAGGCGATGCACAGAGTTGTTGGGACTCCCGTCGATACGACGAGATGTTGATGTGAATATCTCGCCTGGCAGTCAGAGGGTAGTATTGAATACGATTTTGGATGCTCTGCAGTCTAGATCCGACTTCAGTGCCACGAGAATGTCAAGAAGTGGCGGAGCAAGCTTGTAAGGCCAGTTTGCTGGGTTCTGTGCGACACGCAGGACGGTCTTTAGATGGCTGTGAAAGTGCTCGACCATGCCACTGGTAGCCGAATGACAGGCCATCGTTCGGATGCATGTGTAGCTTAGAAAGATGGAGGGCTGGAAAGGGAGTGGACTAGAAGTAGGCACCTCGGTCAATCATAAGCGTAAAGTTCGCCAGTGTTAACACGCACATCCGAGATTATTAATAAATCAAGCTAGTTGTAAGAACTAAGGTACGCTAGTAATTCTTCCGAACGGGCTTGTCGGAAATCGAAAAATACCTTTATTTCGGGAAAAATTTCACTATCTCCAGGTTCTAGTATGGGAACAGTTATTTTGACGCCTGAAACTCGAGTGGACATAAAGTTCAAACTGAGACAAGCCAGTGCGCCTTACAGAAAAGTAAATCAACTTTGCTTGATACTGGACTGGAAAATTGACAAGCTCATCCAACATGCCGATATCCATAGCCTCGAGAAAAGCCTCGAACTTTCTAGGACCGGACAGTCGGAACCGAAGGATTCGGGAAAACTGACATGACTTGTACTTAGCTTATACTTGAAATTAAAGTCAGCAGCGACAAATCTCATGGCGTTGATTGGACGATGGACACAACCGACAAGTAAAGAATGCTCATATTTCAAAACTACCCAAAACCAGTATTTGCCGTCTACCTCAGAAATTACGGAGGATCCAACTGAAAAAAATCCGAGAGTTTGCTTAACACAGATACAGGTGGCCTCACAGAGGCTGTCTCGACACTTATTCCAAATGTTGATTTCAACCTGGTAGAGGCGGGGCAGAATCATTTATAGAGGATATTGCTCATGTTTGATTAACAACAACAATTTCTGGACAGTTGACAAACACGACAGTTTGAGGCAAGGGCATCTTAGTCAACAAGGTGCCAAGGTCAACGCGCGCAGCACGATTTTGAAAAGATTAGTGAAGGTTATATTTTTGAATTCGATTTCTTAATCTCTTGCACAGTTTTCCAGTGTAGATCTGACAAAATTTCCTATTTTTTGTCATAAGTCATCTTAGCTTCCCGTCGAGTTTTGTCAATTTATTATAAAGCGGGAATATAGTATCATAGTTTTCCACCTAACATAGCCTCAAGCATATAAAGTTTTGCCTGTTTATATAAGAGGTTCCAAGCTGGCTCCAAGCACATGTAATGTACTCTTCCCAGAAGGTATTGTTCGAAGAGAATTAAAGGCACTGAACGAATCAAAGTAGCCAGGACCAGACGAGACTCCACCCAAGCTTCTCGAAGAACTTGCCAATAAGCTTCTCGTGCCTTTGTCGATGCTCTTTCAAACGTCACTTGACACCGGAACACTTCCTATTGATTGGAAGCTGACGCATATTAAACTGCTACGCAAAGGGGGTAGCAGGACATCGACGACAAATTACAGGTCCATAAGCTTGACACGCATTTTCCGCCAAGTTATGGAGAGGATCGTGAAGAGTGAATTGATGCAATTTCTGAAAGTTGACGACTTGCGTTTGAACTGCCAACATGGGTTCTAGAAAGGAAGATCCTGCAAGACAAACTCGCTGCAATCTCTCCAGAACTTGACTCAAGCACTTAACGACAGGCATACGGTCCACATAGCTTACGTTGACATCCATTAGTTAATAAACAAATAAAAAGTTTTATTTAGCATCATAAGGGCACGTTTACAGGAAGTAAAATACATATTCGGGTGAATTTTAAAACGAGTAGGCAAACACTGTAATGTTCAGTTACGGCTTATAAAACAGACAGTCTGAAAAGAAAACCGGTTGGCAAGCAAATAAAAACTTCCCAATTTCAGTTTATTCAGTTTATTTGGTAAGGATAATAGGCAAAGCCTTTGAAAACCCTATTGATTACATGTCAGCTCGTTAGAAATAACTGTACACGAACGAAAAATGTTCACTATTAAAACAGTACTTGGTTCATTTGAATAGCATTGTCTCAGAGAAAATATTTGTCTGGACCAGGGGTATTAATTCAGATTCAGACCAGAGACCAACGAACCAGTGACTGGAGTGTCAACTTGCACTCACTGTATCAGCCTCCCCTTTCTACACTGCTCCACGTATTTACGAAACACAATGGCCTTATAGGTCACATGCGTATCCGCTGAGGCGGAATTCATCGCAGCCTCGAAACACGTAGCACATCCCGAACACACATCATGCCTAGCCCAATCCGCACTCTGCCGCCCAGCGCGCCACCAGCAGCTCCACCACTCCCGCCATCATCGAAGCCGACACTGACACTCCCGACATGTCCGACCCAAATTGTCCTCGTAAATTCACCTTATCCATCGGCCTAGCCGGTTACTTGAAAATCCATCCCATAGAGACTAGCAAACCGGTGCCTGGAGCACCAACATAAACTCGCCGCACCCGCCTCAACTCTCCTCGCACGTTCAGCCACCACATGGACCTATCATGCCACGTTCGCACTCCTAGAAACCTCCGGTAGACAACCGCTGGCTACTCCACACAATCGAACTTCATCCACAGCACCTGTATCACGCAACAGCTTCATTCATCGCCATACAACGCAAAGCACTCAAGTGCCACCTCACACGCAAGTATTGAGTGTGCTTCTCGGCTCCTTCTCCATGCGATTCCTTTGCTTCATGTGCGATCGGAGCCAGAGAATATCACGGTACGCAAGCTGCCGTGAGTTGGAAGGTTACCGAAGGACGCCACACCTCAGTTCATGCAGTCAGGCCAGTTGCGTGTGGGTAGGTATTTGTGTGGAATGGCGAAGTGGTTGGCTGAGAGCTAGGCTGCACTCGTATGCATGTGCGGAGTGTGTACGCATATGGGTATTGCCTCTCAGTCGATGACTGACTAGTCTCCCGGCCATAGAAATGCGTTTGCTCAGGCTAGGTGCAGGGCTGCGTGTCACACTTCTGGGCCTTAAGGATTGTGAGCGTCTGCTATGCCGTTATTCAGCAGACCGTGGCTCTGTGGAAGCGGTGTATGCCCAAAAACGTTCCTAAGTCAAAAGTCGGTGGAGGCAGATTGGTTGAGACAAGTTTTACTGATATGAGTGAACGTACAAAGGCTCTGCAGGCAGTAGTCGCAAGCGGTCCTTCTCTTGTGTTTTGTGTGACCCTTTGTTACGTGTTAAGCATCACGTCCGCAAGGACGGCATCCTGTTTGTGAGCAATTGTCCTTGTCACCCACCAGCTTATCGTGTTCACCTGTAACCAATCAATGAAGAAGCTGCATTGACAGGCCTCAAGTCCATGCGAAGCTGGTGGCAGGCATCGCATCGTACAGACATCACATCGATCGGAAGCGCGATGCAGACAGGAGGACGGCGTCACAAATCGGGGACCAAAAGTGCGGATAACCACAGAGCTCGCAGCCTGGTGTGCGCTGGCAGTTCCCTGGCACCTGGATCCATGCTGATAGATGCGCTTGCGCTCTCTCCGTGCATACAGGTCGTGAGTATGTCTACCCAGCCATCTTCACCTTTCTAGCCGGTTTGTTTTGCTGATTGTTAAAATCCTAATTAAGTGTCTGCCGTGGACCGAAAAGTGAGATGTTACGTCTAGATACGGGTCCGATCGTGTCAGCCACCTGCGCCCTCTCCCACGTCCGATCTTTTTGACTATTTCTTGACACTGGGCCAGGTAAGGAGGGGGAGAGAGTAAGATAAACGCTACGCAAGTCCACTCGCACTTTAAACAAATTCACGTGCACGTCGTCCTGCCTGCCTCACCTTCCTGTGGAGCACGCGGTGGACATCGTCGGACCTAACGGCTGAACTGTCAGAAGCTTTTCCATGACGTTCCACAGGATGCAGGCTGAACTAACGGAACGGCAGATCTTATACTCCAACCTTCGTCCGTATGTATAGTCCTGGACGTCATAGGCAGTTTTTATTCCTCCGGCAGTTTATCCTCGCCAGGGACTTTTCGTGTTTCATACATATCCGGCCTCCCCAACCTTCGGCCGATTCTATAAGGGCAAGTGAATGAATTCTACCGAGACCAGGTGATTACGCAGGCTTCCGTCGGGGTCGTTTTGCCTCTACTGATGTAGACGAAAAGTAACGACTATCTACCTGAGTTCAAAGGAGACTGACAGTGCCCAAGGGGCTATATTTAGTTCAGTTTATTCAGTAAGGATAATAGGCAAAGCCTTTGAAAACCCTATTGATTACATTCAGCTCGTTAGAAATAACTGTACACATACAAAAAATATTCACTATAAAAACAGTATTTGGTTCATTTGAGTAGCATTGTCTCAGAGGAAATATTTGTGGGGACCAGGGGTATTAGTTCAGATTCAGACCGTCGAGGGAAAACAGGGGACACAAATAATCATCCAAGCGTTTTTCGAAGAGTTGCAGGGATGTAGCCTCCACGACTGACTGAGGGAGATAGTTCCATTTCTCCACTACCCTCTGCGTGAAAAACTCAGAACGGAGATTCAGCCTGGACATTGTTGTCCGTAACTTCATCGAGTGACCACGAAGATTGGGTGAAAGATGCCACTGAAACATGTCCTCAAATTTAAGTCCATACTCAAGGCCATGTATTATCTTGCAGACGAGGATAAGATCACCTCTTTGCTGCCTGTAACACAGAGGGAATAAATTAAGGCAATTCAGTCTGTCTGTGTAGGAATGGCTTTTTAGACCGTTTACCAGCTCTGTTGTAGGTCAAGGTCAACGCGCGCAGCACGATTTTGAAAAGATAAGTGAAAGTTATATTTTTGGATTCAATTTCTTAATCCCTTGCACAGTTTTCCAGTGTAGACCTGACGAAATTTTCTATTTTTTGTCATAAGTCTTCTTCGCTTCCTGTCGTGTTTCTGCGATTTGTCATAAAGCAGAAATCTATTGTGGCATTTTTTCACCCAACATAGCCTCAATCCTATCAAGTCTTACCTGCATATACAAAAGGTTTTCCTCGTAAAAATATAGATTAACATTATATTTTAAACGATAAACCGTCTCCACTAACGGCTTTCATCGTCAGTTTATTGAGAATTATACTGTTATCTATTTTATCCTACATAGCCTCATTATCCAATTCAGATTTATTCATAGTTCTGTTTTACCACCTACGAAATTGTCATTTGCCCGTTTTTTTTTCTAGTTTGCATTCTGGTATTGAGTAAAACCTGCTTAGTATAAATTGTGCTGTCTGGTCCACCAATATTTGCAGCTTTCATAAATCGTTTCATCATACGTAGCCTCATCCATATATCCTCGAAGTTTCGGCAGTTATCATCCATATAAATATTTGGACTTAAGTCTTGTATTGCGTTTTCGGCATGAAACCTCAAGCAACCCTTCGTCGAAATCTGAAGGAAACTAAACTTCATCTGAAACCCAGTGTTCATATGAAAAAAATTGATCTAGGGGCGCTTGATGATTTTAACAACTTTATGTCTCGTTGCGGATCAATTTTTTCTGTCCTTGGTGCCCTTCTTGACGGAAATTTGCCAACGCTTACGTCTCAGCAGTGTGAGAAGCTCATGCCTCTCATTAACCTGGTTGCGACTGAGACTGAAGACAGGCACAAACGAAGTTTCAACTTTATATTAAAAAACGTTCCCAAGAGTAGACAGCCAATTGATGTTGCCTTTCAATTCCTTTTTTCATGCGGCTTCAACTTTAGGGTCGCGGAAGCCAAAAGGCTTTCATCTAGGAGCAAGAATCCACCCATTCTTGTCAAACTCTTTTCATCGATTGAAGTGGATTTTATTTTCTCCCATTTGGAGCGATCAACTCAATACCTCAGGGCAAATAAACTTTTTATTAGTCGAGACCAGACTCCACTGCAACGAAAAATTTCTCCCATATTACCAAACGTAAAGCCACCCCCGAATTCTACCCAAATGTCTTTTTCCTCTAAAGCAGTTTCTCCATCTGATGTCGACCAAATCCCGCCACTATCTACAGCGGCCCCAGTTCCATCTAGCTCTTCGACTGATCACATTATCACAGAGACGGTTAAAACTAGCCTCTTTAAAACTCCCCCACGGAGCAAGGATTGTTCAAATGCGGCTCCCAAATTTATAAGGGAGCTTGATCTTAGCAGTAAAGATGAGCTAGTCCTTGAAGCACAACCGGCTCCCAGCACTCAGAATAGTGATTTGGTTAATAAACTGACATCGAATCCACCCCGTTCCCACGCCTGGCCACTCAGGTCTGACCTTGCAGTTAGGTCTAATAAACTAGATGAGAGTTCAGGGAGGTCTTTACCTGTTCCTATCCTGAATTCTCAACTTAACGCCACAGTTGTGAAGCCCTCTTACACATCAGACTGCAAAATGCAAGTATATTGCATTGCTGATAAATTTTCCAATCCCGTTGCTAGCCTGACACCCAAAATAATAAAGCCCTTTCCTGATGTTAACTGTTTCCCGAAACCATTACGTCCGCCACCTAACATAAACTACCCCTCGTATTATGCTAACAATTCCCAAAATCCTATTTTCTTGTCTCCTATTTTTCCAACCCAGCAACATAGTTTTCCTCTTCCTGGGTCCTCCTCAAATGTTTTTCCACCTAATGCTGCATCTCTAACTAGTAATTACCCCATAAATTTTAGACCGCAGCAACTTTGTCCTCCACCAATTGCTCCGTTCCCTCAGCTTAATTTTCCACCTCCGGCT
>CACRXP010000025.1:1642803-1697473 GCA_902702965.1 Spirometra erinaceieuropaei
TCTAAAGCTGCTTGCTGTCATCCTGCTACCTCCCTTATGCAATGGAACGAGGTTAGCTGTCTTCCACTGTGAGGGCAGCCTTCCTGTTCTCATTGACAGCTCAAAGAGAGTCGAAAGAGGCTTTGACAGCTCCGTTGATAGCACCTTAAGTATCAGCCCGGGAAGTCCGTCGGGTCCAGGAGACTTATCAGGTTTTATTTGACTGAGGACGCGTCTGACTTCTTCCACGGAAAAGACGACGGTTTTAATGACGGCAATATTTTGGCGCATTTGAAGCTCCCGGCTGTCTCGGTCCATTTCAAACTGCTGATTGTCTTCTAGAGACTCCTCCGTAAAAACCGATTGAAAAAAAATGAGACAGTAATCGCACTTTCTGTGACCCTTCAACTAATAAGTTTCCGAGGCTATCCTTTAGACACGCAATTTCGTCTCTATGTTTCCTCCTACTGCGGATGTACCCGTAAAACTTCTTGGGACATGTAATGGATTCTGCTATCAGTCGACGCTCGAAAGAAGTTCTAGCATCCCGTATTTCTTTGCGGCATTTATTGCGCTGATCTTTATATTCGGCGAGTGACCTTGGATCTCGAAGTTGCAAATACTTTTTCCAGAGTCTCTGTTTCTTCTTCATGGTCTTTTTTGTCGTCGGATTGACCCACGGCGGTCGCATACATGGTCTTGTCATCTTTATTGGACAATGGGAATCAATCAGACGCTCTATAATCCCGCGAAAGTGTTGCCAAAATTCGTCTGAATCTTCTGTGTTGACCAACCAGGTTTCCTCCAAAAGAGTGCGTCTCATTGCGTTAAAGTCACCCTTCCAAGTATTTCTGCGCGTCTTGATTTTTGGTTGTTGGTTGGATAGGAGAGAGCACACGCAGGTAAAAGCAATATGATCGCTTAAACCGAGTGGAGGTTTTGGATTCACTTCCCTTATGAGTCCTTCTTCTTGACTGAAAACGAGATCTAAACAGTTAGATCGTTGTCCTTCTCTCATTCTTGTTCCGAATTTTATGTGCTGAATGAGGTATTCATTCAGGGAGAGTTGTAGTAGCTTGTGGTCAAATGACGTGGACGGGGCGTTTGTTAGGGGAATGTTCCAGTCTATTCCTGGAGCGTTGAAGTCACCCAGAAGTAGTAAGTTCTCCTGCTTACATAACAACTCCAGTACACTAAGTTATTCCATATCAGCGATTTCATTCGAGCTGGGAGGCCTATAGACAACACACAGGTTCAGTGTCGGCAATTGTTTGATGCATATCTTGCATGAAATTATTTCAAAATTTCGGGGCGCACCATCGGATATTTCTCGTTGACAGCACGCAATTTCATTTGACACATAAATAGCTGTGCCTCCACCTCTACGGTGAAATCTGTCACAACGGAACAGTTGGTAGCCTTCAATTCTGACTTCGCTACTACTAATTTCCTCAGTCAACCATGTCTCTGTTAGGACAATTATGTGTGGCTTCTGTTCAGAAACTAGTAATCAGAGTTCGTCTAGCTTGTTGAGAAGACTCTGACAATTAGTGTAGTAGATTTCTAGACAGCGGCCACTGGTTCGAGCAGCCTCAGGAGTTGGCACGTTTGCGTCGGTTAGGCTGTCAGAATGACGGCCTTCGGCCAGAGAAATGTCCTTTGGACCTGAATTATTTGTCCATTCTTGATTTTTAGGTGTGTTTCGCCGCTGTTTCTCCGCTTTTCCAGCTCCGTCATCAGCTCTCTCATTTTCATTCGCTCTTTTGGCTCGTAATCCGGCCGAAAAAAAACTTCAGGATGCTGACCCCGTAGAGATGATTTTCTCTGTAACAGAAGCTGGGCCTGTGCTTCAGTATCCAAAATGACTTTTAGGGGTCGAGGCCGGGAATTGGAACCGGATGCTGACTGACTCTTCCCTATTCGGAATGCTTTGAGAACACTTAGTGACTCATCGTCTCTTAACAAAGTTTTCGCATACAATTGAAGAAGGGCTAAGTCATGCTTAACTCTCTCCTTTGGTACTGCTGCCGTTGATTCGGGTATTCCTTTTATAACTACATTTTGCTGGCGACTGAACCTAGTGCTCGCTGTTGTCACACATCTTTTGAGTGACTGAGCGTTCTTCTCCAGTTTACTAGTTTCGCTGGTTTCGGATGAACTAGCTATTGGGCTAACGAAACTGAGATCCGTGTACGATTCATTTATCTTCCTGTTGATAACCCATCCTTCTGTGTTTCCAAGGTGTTCGTCGAAAAAGTTTACCTCAGTTTCTTTCGAAACCTCCTCCTGAATATTCGGTCCACAAGGTGTTCCGATATGTTTATTGTTGAACATATTTGGGAGCCTCTGGCGGTCCTTCGTAGGCCTCCTGGTCGTTCTCCTTCGCTGGTCTGCGTGTACGTAGGCGGCCTTCGTTTTTTTGGACCGTATAGAGGTGCGTGTTGTTTTTCTGGAATGTTTCTTTGTTATCTGAGTTCGCTTCGGCTGGTCTTTTTCTCGCCTAAGAGACTGGCATTCAACTGTGCCTAGTTCCCTGGACGAACCGTCGTCAGTTTCAGCGTTTGATATGGCTAAAGAAGCCGTGGTTGTATATGTTTTTTTCGGATTCTGAATTGCCGAATTCGTCGGCTTCTTCTCTTCACGTAAGTGGTGAGTAAGCTGCCTTAACTTTTCCACCTCCATTTTTAGACCTTTTAGCTCCCCCTCCATTTTTGAAAACTTATGGACGAGTCCGAAACATGTGGTACAGATTTCATCGTCGTATGTGACATCCCCCAACGTCACTAGACTTTTTGCGCGTTTTACGGGCATTGGTCTGACAGCAGAACGTCCAACACTGCAGTCATTAATATCATGCGTAATACAAGATGTATTATTATTTTTGACAACGTTGGCGCGAGTCAGTGGCCTAGTGGTATCGATGGTTGTCTGTCCGACCGATGGACCGGGTTCAAATCCCGCCTTGGGCATGCATTTTTCACCGTGCTTTGAGGGCATTTCTCTGAATAACATTACCGAGTTTACAAGTTTCAAACGGTTTTCTTAAAGGTATGACACGAATTTTCAACAAGATCGAGGATATGAGGTAAACGACTCAGCCTTTCGTAGATTTTGGGGATAGCTCAGTGCTGTTGCAGAGAGGCGACTGGACGAAGATAGGTTATCCCTCACAAGTCCTGGTGTGGTCGAAAGGAGATAGGTTTTCCGAACGAGACTCCCGTTGAAATTCTGTGAGAATCTAGATATTGCTATGAAGAATCGACTTGTAAATTCCGAGAGGCCGTCAGGGTGTCAAGGACTCAGGAGACTCGGAAAAGTTAAATCCCACGGAGGTCGAAAATTTCAAACCGAATTCAAAAGACGCGCCCAGTCCTTTAAATTTAAAAATAAACATATTCTATTATATTCAATACAAACGATGCAGTATTTTGCTGTTGTTGCGGATACGGATGGGGATGAGGATTTGTTTCATGAGTAAATACCGACCGAAGACAGTAAGAGGGAATGGATACTTTCGATTCGTCCTCCGTCTGCATTATTTTATTATGGGGTCTCAGCGTCGAAATCGGGTCACGATATTCATGTTACTACCTTTAAAACTGTACAAAACCTGGGATGCGCCAAATAGTTCTTCAGCATGCTTATTTCGTAGTCTTCAAAGTCTATTAGCGTCACGTTAACATACACCTTGCTGTCCTTCGAGTTCCTACGAACATTCGATATTCCACTCTAGTCAAAAACCCTTCCACTTCTCATTTTTTTATTAAAGGTGGTTTTAAGTTACCGGTCGATCCATAGCGAATGTTCGCCCGGTTTTCTTCGTCGGCATGAACCATTTTGACAAATAACTCTTTTAACTAACAAAGTGAACACTCTCAGTATTCAGTTTCAGTTTCCGTTCGATGGAAAATGTTCTGTGCATTTGAGTACATCACCTTCAGTATCCGTCTTGTCGGCGGGGACCAGCTCTAATAAAAAAGGCGTCGACCACATGAACGGTCGTTTGATCTGCTGATCTGTAGCAAGGTTGTTTAAAAGTGCCTCTAATATACTTCATTAAGAGTTATTTTTCAAAGTTTGCGGTCCTTTTGTTTGTCGTCACCTGGAGTAGGTCACAGAGACGTGCTTAAAGTGGTTCAGAATAAGCAGCAAAGCCTGGAAAAGTGCAGTGTCGGGTGACTGAATATGTAACTTAAATTTAGCACTGACTCTTCCTAGAAACACCCAAGTGATTTGACCCATTTTGCAGAGGAACACCGCATAGATTTTTTTTAGGTGTTTATCGAATAAATACCAGTGCAGATCCACGCGAAATATCTTGATGAATATATGCTTCTTTTCTTTCCCACACATTAAGAACTATCGTGCTGAAATAGCATGCAACTCTGACTAAAAACTATCGTAAATCAGAAGTGCAACCTGAGAATGTCGACGCTGATTATCAAGCCATCACTTTTTATTCCTGACCTTTTGCCTCTACAATCTCTCAACCACACTAGTGACAGTTCCATAGTCAGTCGTAAGAGTCTTAGTAGTTCTCTGATCGGACATAAACATTAAGGCCTAAGTTAAGTATGGTTTTAACAACATTTGGGCATGCCTCATGAATATGACCACTGCTACGACAATAAAGGATTCCAGGAAATATGGATTGTCATCTGGCTATTTATCTGCATCCTAAGAATTTTCACAACACGGCTTCCCGCCAATTTCCTTTTGAACATGGTCGTGTGTATGCCATGTTCTGTAACGGTTGATGGAACTAAAGACTTGTAAAGTCGCAGAACCTGCCCAGTCTGCATTCAAAAAGCTGTTACTTCTGGATATTAGGTGGACGGTGGCAATTTACAGATTGGTGGGCGAGGACAAGTGCGCTCTTTAGTCTGCATGGATGAGCTGTCAGGCATAGTCTCCGGCATTTGCGTAGTGGTTTTAGATTACATCCCACAGTTCGTCATGAAGTTGGCCATGTTTACATCCAAAAGACCTTTTTAAGTTTCTGCACGGATTCGCTAGTTGAATACGGCCGTTGCACGTGCAACACAGCCAGACCTATAGATGTGTTCAGCAAAACATGAAATAATTGGGCAATATGGTGAAGAGGAATGGTCATTGACCTAGAAACTGCCAGTTCCGCCTGTTAAAGACCACCGAAGTAGAAACTTCAATCTGCTGAATCCGATAGTATACTTTGTGAATTCGCAGAGGGTGGTACCAGCCCAACGCGCTGATACCCCTTGTCTCATGTAAATTGGCTTTTTCCGGCAAGCCTTTTGTACTCAATCCTGCGTGATCTTCATAGTCGGCAGGTTGAGTCTGTTATAAATATGTCGATTTTACTGATATCACTCTTGAGAATACAACAACCGTTTCTTCTCAGGCCAGTCTGACGTTTAATGCGAGTATTTGCCCCTTTTCGTCATGTATTCAGTCCTGTTAGTTGTCGACCGCCTTTTTCATATTAAAACGGTGAAGTCGGTTTTTCACTCTCGGTACTTCACCTTGTCTTGTAGTATCGTCTTCGCACATTATTTTGTCACTCCCGAATGCCTTTCCTACACTACCATTAAACCCTGAAGTGTTTGGCCCAGGTTCCTTACCCATGCAGATTCTAGTAGAAAGATAAAGAGACATTCAGAAGTTTAAATTTTTCCCGTGAATGACCTGTGCCTATTCGGACTGAACACTTCAGTTTCATTTGTTTGAATGTTTCACGGAAAAGGCAATGCCAGACTTACGAAAGGGACACCGCCTTTGAAAGCAACGAGATGACTGCGATTGAATATGGTGGTGGCCCAACAGCCGAACAACGAAGAGATTTTTGCAATCTACCCCAGGGGGCTCATATTCCTGGGTAAGGGAATGCGTATTGGCTATTATCACTATACAGTTACATGGGCTATTGTCCACAATTCAAATTTGTCCATGGGCTAACTTATGGAATACAAACAGCTAAAATTGCAGCGGTATTGCTTTAAAATTTTTTATGAGGTTTTTTTAAAGAAATTGCCTTATTATAAAGGGCCAACGACCGCCGTAAGTTTTTTCGTGTATTTTCTATCTGGTAGTCCGAAATATATCTAACGCCTCGAATTGGCGATGATAAAATCTCGAAAACGCCGAAAGTTTTCAAGGACGAAATTCCACGGGACAAGATCCCCAAAGCCACAGGCGAGAATAAGTACATGGACACAATGATTCCTGGATATACCGGTACCTAGGGCTTTGGTGGGTTTTATTTTCCAGGTGACGTCCCTCATATGCCTTACAAATTTGGCGGAACCTTTAAACATTTATGCGAAGAATGTGTGGATGAGTTTGTTACAGAGTATCAAAAACGTGAGAAAGACACCAAAAATCTGAAGGAACTAAGTGGCTTGTTCCCAAAATTAAAACCCATTCGAGACGACCCGAGTGCACGCGACAATATGAACCTGTGGATTGACGATTATTTGAAAAAGACCGCTGGCAAGATTGGCCCTCGTGGACCAACGGAGCCACCTATACCCGGATATACGGGTTATATTCCGCAACTTCGGACGACGGAGCTTGGAACAGCGAACCGTTTTCATGCAGGTGCTGAGCGGTCATTAGAAGTGTTTCGGATCAAAACTAAAAACCATTTCGACCGGCTTAGTTACCCAAGCGAACCACTCAAGCCGTATGTTTCGTTTTTTGCTCTCGTTTAATTTCTTGATGTTCTTGCATTTCCTAAAGCAATTTAGCCATTTTAACACAGGGAATATTGTAACTACTGCCCAAAGCGATGGTCGATGCTTTTTAAAAGAAATGTAACATTTCGTCTCCTGTATTTTACTAGAATCATGGGACTGTTAACCATGTTTTGTAAATTATTATTTCCCTTAGAAATCGATAGGATTATTCATCGCTATTTTTATTTTATGTCAGCGATATTTTAATGGTTTTTTTATGACTAGAATTATTATGTTTTCCATCAAGAAAAATTTTTTACGACAAAATGCTGAGGAGTTTCAGAATTTATTTTGTCTCTCAGATTACAAAAGTTTAATAGGCTGGCCGCAAAGATTTGGCTTTCCATTCCTTTTCAGCTGCTTCGTCACCTAACAGCTTGTTCTAAACAGGCTTAATGTAGCGAATACATAAGAGGACTTGTCCTTGAAGACAAGCATTATTTCAATCGTGCTGACTTGGTGATTGTCAATACCGCATGATCTTAACAGCATCTGAATCTATAAGTCTTTGCTGAGAAATTCCAAAAGTTGTCTTTAGTTCATATTTTGTATTGTACTGGACGATAAACTAGGATCTGAAAGCGTCTGTTAATTTGAATCGCCTCACTTGCCTCGACATATTTTCTAATCGCCTGTATCCTACTGGTCTTTCTAATGGCATTTGATTTCCATGATCCTTCGTGATATTTATATTCCGATGGTCTGTAACGCTGACAAAAAACGAGGAAAGAGCAGATCCTCGTTTTTAGATCCGCAGTTTAAAGTCTTAGTTTTAATTAATTGAGAAAAGGGCCTGTTTCCATTCGTAGGTCTTGAAACACTGAAAGAGGTTTTAGCACCTACATTTATTTATATATTTATTTAATGTCTCTCTCAAAGTTTACCATGACTATCGAAGTATTCTGTCCTCGATAATACCACGTGGAATAGTAAATCCACTTTTCTATGTCAAATTGGTGTATATACCAATTCAGTTGCTGATTTATTAATCCACCCTTGTTACGAACTCAGTATATTTCGACGACTTCCAAACTGTACTTCCTTTTGACCAATTTATATGTTCGCATTTTAGTAAACCTGAGCGAATTGGGCCACCACCGAGCAGTTTCAATGAAGACCCGCACTCCTTGCGTATATTCCGGAATGAAGGCGTCATTCCGACATACAAAGGACACGTTCACCGTAAGTTGCACTTTTTGCGTTTCTCAGTACTCGAAGCGTGGCTTCCGTATATTAGACGCAGAGTGCCTGTTATGATTTTATTGCAGCCAAGTGCGTTTAAAGTTCATGAGCTGTGGTCGTTGAACTTTTTACTCGGACTTGAAACTAAAAAGCAGATAAAAGTCCTGGGTTCTTTTGTGTAAGCCAGCGTTTTTGCACCCTTACTTGAAAAACAACCTAAGTGAGGTTGGGGCATTTGCATTATCTATTTAACCACGAGGAAGAAAAATTATCAATGAAGTCGAGAGTATTTACTGGTTATATCTAGCCACAACTGTGCCGTATGGCTGGACGTACTTTTTAGTGTTTTGTTGTGACATCAGTATCATTCATCCTTTGGCATTTTGCTGGTTAACGCTCTAATGCTACTGCTTGCCCTAGTTAACAAGATGGGAATTTACCTACTCTCTTGCCTCAGATATAAGGAAGGCATTTCTACGAGTAAAAACGACCATTAGAAGAATCCCCCTATTTGTGTGACTATTGTTCTACCTATCATATACAACATTTTATTACGAATTTGTGGAGCACGGAATATAAAACAATTTAAAAATGAGATCAAATCATTTTATTTTTATCGTTAATTCAGTCCCTCTAGTCATTCACTTTATTCTTGTCGAAGCTTAAGTCTTTTGTCCTCTACATTGAACATATTTTTTATTCTGACGCCAAGCAACTAAAAACTTCTTGTTACTACCAGCAACTGAAGTACAAAAGTCGCAATCAATCACCCCTATATATCATTTTTTATTCATCTTGTTTCTTTGTGGGCGTCCTGCTCCCTTGATTAGGTTACTTGGAGACAGTTTACTACCTCACACGAAAATGTACCTCTCATTATCTGGGACTTTTAAAAATCTATCCTGGGTTATCGCATGTAGTCTGATTGGGAGAGCAAATCTGTCTCCGCAGTGAAAAAATCAAACTTTCTTGTAGACAGCAGCGTGAGTTGACGTTGGTTAAAAGCCCGAAAAAACGTATTTTTTGTTGCTCGAACCGCAAGAAACCGAGGTTTCCGTTTCACCCATGTGCAACAAACCCAAATACAAACCCAAACATCGGCAAAAAGGTTGCTCTATAGAATACATCAATATCTTTGTCTCTGTGATAAGAATTCAAAAGATTCGCGTAGCTACAGACGAGTCCATCTCAAAAATATGAAGATTAGTGAACCTCTATTCATTGGTCACACCATAACACAGCTACATTTCACTCACGATACACGACTATTGTGAAATTGAAAATACTCGCCGGAAGATACTTGAGTCAGTCGCGCAAACCTGGGTCTCATTCGATGATAATCGTAGCTCATCCTTCTACGACAGAGACTTTTACTTTAATGATTATTTTCCAACACTCTCATTTGGTGGCTAAAATGCCGCTCACGGTCTATGAGTAAAGCCAAAACTGCAACAGTGTTCCTTTGCGATACTTTAAGTCCTATCTATAACACGAACGAGTTTATTCTTTACCAAGACCAATGCCCCTCTTGTAAACGCTTTCAACGTCCGGAACTTGACCGAGACTTCCACAATGTCCTAACAGTTTTATATGACGTCTAACTTAGCTCTGATGTGCGGGAGGTCTGAGTCCGCCGGCAGTGCCCACATTAGCGCTGACTAGCATAGGGGGGAATGCCCTCTTCGCATGCTTTCACTGCTTCTCAAGAAAACTTTAGTGGTCTACTCTTAATATCATAGAATTTCATGTATTTCCGGAGACTCTGTGAGAAGGAGATAACTATGGTCACTGTTTTATGTTGTCTAAAATAACTTATCTTGATGGAAGCTGTTTTGTGTGTTGAGTGACGTTTGCTCCTGCACCAAGTAAGAGTACATTCGTACGGTAATTACCTAGACTCTGATCACTTTATTTAACCTCCATAGATGCGACCTTGGTCTTTTTAGTACCTATAGCGCATGAAACAAACCAAGACACTCCAGAGAACGCCCTACTGGGCAAGGGTTCACATTGCCAGAATTCGGTGTCTTGTTGGTCGTGTCATAGGTTTCATTTTTGTATATGTAACGCGTTTCAACTACCCGCACATTTAGAAGTCACTCAAGTATCCTAGAATTCGCCTATCTTCCGTATTTAATAGCCATTTCCAAATAATAAAACCTCTGTCTAACCGGATAAAATTTCGATTTTACCAGATTTCTCTCGTCATTTATGTAAGCAAAATAATAAAAAAGTACATGACTTGACTGTCAGTTTCTCGTTCGAGCGGGCATTTGCGATATACTCCCTAACTTCCTTGTGTGTAATGTGGCATCAAAAATGCTCAAAACGGGCAGCAGCCTTATACTTCAAAGCTAGTCGTTGCCTCCTTGCAACTGAAATTGAACCAGGAACTCTCGCAGAGCAATAATGATATGTCTTGAAAAAGGTCAACGCATATGGCCACTTTTGATGGCAGACTCCAATTCCGTTTCTCATACATTGTCGGACTAACTTCCTACACTTCCTTCGTCTTTTATATAATGCAATTTAACATTTGACGACTGAATGGGCAAGAGCTCTGGTCCTGTGATTGTCCCAAATTTCCAACCAAAAATACGACAGTCCTCTATTGGCAGTTGACAACTACCCGTATCTTCCATCCTTCACTGTTTCTCTAACATTTGTACTTCATAATAGACATCCAGGCCGCTCTTTGTAGCGTTTTATTCAGGTAGACCTGTTTCTTCCAACTTGCTGGGGATGGACTCCATGACTATGGGTCTCTGACGTTGAGACATCCATGTCTCTGTCAGACCTATTCCAACCAATTCTGGAGACGAAGCTATCACTTTAGGTCCATTTTGTTGACCCGAAACAATGCCTGGCACAGTCATCGACTTGCTGTTTGTGCTTACAGCCTGGTTGGTTAGGGTTTTTGCTGTTTGCATCGAGGTACCTGAAAGGGGAGGATTCACTGGGCATACCCAGAAAAACGGAGTCATTTTAGAACATGGTGTTCGCGGAATAAATTTGAAAAAGCTACAGAAGGAATAGGGTCCGGATGTCAAACAGTGACCTGTCTGGTGATTCTCGACTTCTACTGTCAAGGTGCATATTACACATCTTACTCATGAAGTTCAGGGCGGTATATTTAATAATAATAATAATTCGGCCAATGGAGACGACGAGATTTACCCCCGTCCAGAGAACCGACTGAGGAATGGTATCCAAAATGGCCATGCATTTTAATAACCACACCCCCATCTTCCTGCGCTGTCAATAGTCCAATGCTTGGGGCAAAGTCATCATCACAGGAGATGGGCTGCGGAGGCAATAGTTAAAAAATGGTCATAAAGAGTTAAGAAAGCTCCGTACATGCCACGACATTTGGACCGTCGTTGCCGACGATGTTCACCGTGTGCTCCACAGCAAGGTGAAGCACGCACAGTGACTTGCACGCGAATTAGTTTAGAGGAAACGTGGACTTTCTCAGAATCCACCGCACTCTCTCCCCCTCCTCCACCTGGGCCCGGTGTCAAGACAGAGCCGAGAAGACCGGAGGTGGGGGAGGGCGCAGGTGGACAGCACGGATGAGCTCGCACCTTGACGCTCCACTCCACACCCCCTGGTCTACACAGCAAATGACCAGGATTTAAACCAACGATAAAAATGGAAAGCGGCAGGGGTCCCAATATGCGCGATGTCAGCCGGCAACTGGGCCTGTCACCGCATCCTGAAATGTTGGCATTTGTTATGATGTGCATTCCGATAACGCCTGTCAGAATCCGATTTGGCCCTGTCCAGTGCATCTACCACATGGCCCGTTTGGGGGCATAATGCATGCCACACACGATCTATTACCTGCATTTGCATAAACTGGGGTTTAGAAAAAAGTGGAGTGTCTCATATCTTACGCAAATAACAGTGTCATAGGGGCCGAATTAGTGGAGACCCACTGCGTCTTGGTCCTCGCTCCAAATAAAAGTCCAGTTATCCAGTTCTAGGTCAGAACTTTTGGCGCGCCGTGATAGTTTCAAGAACGTCAGATTTACTATTGTAAACAATGCGCCAAGTTGTCATGCGAATTGATATCTCAATAGCGGTCTGATTTCGCCTTCTCTTTCTAGTACACCATTCAATGACTCTAGACATCCGGCTGATTGGTAATGAAATTCGGCATGACTCAAGCCGTCCATCTAATGCGTTCCGCACATAATTACAGCAACCCACCCAATGCGTGCCGTGCGACATTTTGATCCCAATTTATCCCAGCACAGCCGCAACACAATAATATTGGCTTCGAAGAGGTCACGAGGGCTTAGGCTATCGAAGATCGAAGTTTCGGGACCAGATCTGTGGACCTTGATGAAACATTTCGTGCAAATGTGACGGAGCACTGAGCATAAGGGTGTGACGTAGTTGTGATACAATTGTCACACAGTGAAGACAGCAGATCCAGCATAGATGAGGGGCACGTGCGTCAAGTGTAATATATTTGTGGAACATATTTTGGGTTACTTGCTTCTATCTGGATATAGCTACCTTTAGGGGCCAGTTGTTTACAAGTGTTGTTGTGTCATGAGTTATGAGGTGCTTACGGAGCATAATGGCACTGTCTTTGACTGGTTGGATAGAATTAATCGCCCGAAACAGCATCTATTTCAGGTTTTGTCATGCCTCATCAGCCGGACATGCCTCAGTTATTCTAGCGAGAAGGAGTACTTAGGCTAACCTGGGGATGACTAACTGGTAAAGGTACACTGACGGGACACCAGCTGTGCAGTTCCGTAGGCTCGTCGGTCTGGCCTCGCCCGTGAACAACCAGTATGTCTTCATTTCAAGTTTTGGTTGAGACTACGGCTGAAAGACATAAGTGGCTCTGAAACAGCTTCTATGCCAGGCCTCCCGAATTTTGCCGGTCATTCTCTGGCATATTTTGCCCGACTACTATTTGGTCCTGATGGCAGCGACCTGCTGGAAACCCCTGTCAGGCTTGACGGGGATAGGTGTTTATGAGTCCTCAGTTGTCCTCATATCTATCTATTCTACTACATCAGTACTGCTACGAAGGCGATGTGAAAAATGCACTTGGCAACATAGGTAAAATACCTCGGTCGTCAAGATTACCATTTAGTAGGTCTATTACAGGCGCTACGTGGGACCCTTATTGGGGAACCTACGGGTCTACGTCCAAATAACCAGTTCGCAGCGCATGGAAAAATTTCCTTAAATGAGCTTCAGTAAGTTATTCGTAGACTGTTCCGAGCCTAACTTGTGCAATAATTTTGGGATGTCTGGGGGGAGCGGTGTTTCCGTTGACATGTTGTTACTATTTCAAGTATCCATTTATGTGCAGTAAAAGTTACCGGAAGTTGACTATGTCATTTTACCAAAATTAATAGCATGTCAATCTGTGCGCCCGGGATTCTGGTACAGATTCTTATCGTCTTGACTAGACCGGTTAGACTGAATCACTGGTTGATTTTAACCTGTATCGAGTGGCAATCTAGGCCTCCTTTACTGAACGTCTTCTTTGTTTTCAGGGGGGAGATTATATATTTTAAAGAGAAGAATGTACTATTTGGACAAGCGTAGTTTTCACAATGACCTTCTATTTGACGAAGATGATAAGCAGTGACTTGTTCAACATCTAACTTATTTTTCACAAATATCCTTTCAGAAATGCGGTTCTCTTCTGGTCGCACCATTGGCGATGCTTCAAGGAAATTGGAAGTTTGTTCGCACAACTTCCCGTCGTACGGTCTGTTTACGAAGAATCGTGACCTTGTGGAGGCTGATCAGTCTCAAGGGCCGTAGGAAGTCGCACAAATGAGCGCTCGCTGCGACCGTCAGATTGACTGACCTTCTCAGAAAAACCCACGATAAAAAATGGCAAAGAGGAAGAAGTGCTACGTTGCGTTTACGTCTATTTCCGAAGGCAAACACATAGACAAGTGTATTTCCTGAGTACTGTAATTTCGGCGAGAAATGCAAGCTCTGCATTGTGCGCTGTGCAATCCCGTTGCATGCATTAAAAATTATGCGCCCGACTTATATTTTCTCTTTATAGATGTCTCTGTGAATTCGCCTAGTCATGGCAGGCATCCGTTTTTCGTGTTTATAGCCAGACCTGGTGTGTTAGCATACTTTTGCCTTGCTTGGAAGCGGATGGAATGTCTGTTCTCAGGACTGGTATGAACCATCTCGAACAGTTCAGCATCATCAGTCCCTAGCAGATGCTCCCTGTAACACCGCCAGCGATAATGGATAATTTGGAGACTTTTGGTGGGCTCTCTGGCCGAGTCCCATAGCCTTCAAGCCCGAGATTGAAATCTCAGGTGCTTCCACTATCTAGGATCTGTATTGCAGACCGTTGACTCTCCAAAAGTTTGCCGTTCCAAGCCGCTTATTATTCTTGTTACTACTGGACAGAGATCCACCTGTAGAATCGACTAAGAGGACTCTATCATTCCGATTACAATTTCAAATCTTACACCTGGGCAGCCTAACTTAAGACATTTACATATGACGCTCTCACTCTCTGTCCCGGTCCTGTCTAGTTTAAGGTCTAACTTCCTAGACCTCATGTTTATAGACTAAGGTCCGTGATCATTCTAACATCCGACACGGGTGTTATTATGACTGGCCTAACTGATTTAGGTGAAGTCTGTCGCGGCATCTTGTTGTCAACGGCAATGTGCGGCGGGGGATCCAGGGAGTTCGTTTAAATCTTGTTTTCAAATTTGTAGACCGACTGGTGGGTATTGGCTAAAGTCCCTGATACCTCTGCGGTCCGTTTCAGATCTGGTTTGCCCTGAGCACCTGCATATCACTGTGAGAGAAGATGGATTCGAAGCTAGGGCAGCAGAAGCTAGTTCGCTTGGCGAGCAGCTGATAGGTGCCCAAGCCCCCCTGTAACTTTGCTGCAAGGACTGCCGATGAGAGTCTACACACTGTACTTAAAAGCCAGTGTTTCGACAAAGGTATTAACAGCCTGGTTCTCCTTCTTCTTGTGCGTGCATTTTAAGACACTCCTGACTGAAAGGGAGAACTAATTCGGCAGACTGCCGTTATAGACGGTGTTTCATAATAATCGGAACGATTATCAAAATGTCTCTTTCCGAAGGACAACAAAGGTGTCGACGACACCGACTTGGAGCTCAGTATCTTCTCTCTAGTGTTTGCAATTGGAGCATATTAGAAACTGGTTATTTTAGACTGATGGTATAGTAGCGGTTCCTGGTCGTTTTGCGGGACTTACTCGTCCCGTTATGTCTCAGGATTCTCGTTAAAGGTTTACCGACAAAACTTGAGTACTACAGGATCCACTTATAGTGTAGGCGCCATCGTTGGCCAGCTTTGTCCCCATGATTTGAATATCTGGATTGTAAACTCCAGTTGGTAACGCAGGGTTTGGCTAAAGCCCTTTAATTAATCTATCGCTCTAGACGCGGGTCATCTGCAGGAGGCAAGTAGCTTATACCGAGCCTTAATCATGTCTGGTAAGACTTGCACAGTGCCAGTCTCGCTTGCCCTACACTTACTGTCTTCTAGTTATGAGATGAAGGAAAGTGCGACTGAGTTCACTGGTCGACACAGCACTCTCCGGTACACGTCAGCCAGTAATCGCAGTTACTAATATTTCCAATAAGGGAGACCTCGCAGACCCAGATGGCGGTCCAACAGCCGCGGACGACGATGTCCACCGTGCGCCCCACAATCATGGTTTGCGCGTGAATTAGTTCGTAATGATAGCAGACCTTCGCTGCATCTGCCACAGTCTCTCCCCCTTCATCAACCTGAGTTGGTGTCAGGACAGAGCCAAGCAGACGGGGGGCTCAATGGTTGACAGAGTAGACAGTCCTTCCGCGCACGATGGATCCGGGTTTTCGCACAAACAAGAAAGCAGCGGCTCAGATCCCATCTGAGTGGGAGTGGCACAGAGGACACATCAAGAGGGAGTCATTGCAGCCTGTCTCTCCGTCCTGAGAGGAGGATCGAATTATTTCGCCAGTTGGCAGCCTTCCAAGCCCCAGCTTTTAGCTCACCCATATAGTTTAAAATCGCGTCAGAGTGCTTGCAGTGAGGAATATGTGCTGAGACGGCCAGCCTCACTCTTCCCTTCCCCCTGCACCAGTCGGTTGTCTGAGCGGGTCAACCAAATGATGCTGGGATTGGGAGAGATGGCTGACAAAATTAGGAATAACCCGTCTGCACGTGGAAAACACAACCTAACTCCCGGCACAATACACTCGGCTTTCACCCCGAAAGAGGTCAACAGCTTGGATCGTACATGCGTAAGAATTTCATAAAGGAAGTATTAAGAATGAGCCCTTGATCCTGGCTCTCAGTCCTCCAGTCGACCACTTCACATAAGCTCACAGTGTGCCCATTGTGAGGTCGGGGTTTTACGGTCAGTTGACGAACCTCAAACTACCACTCTTTGTGCGTCGTGCACGATTCGAACGTGTCAGATTTATTCTGGAAAGTACATCTCCCTATTCCTTCACTCTTCCAGGCACCAGCCCACCATCCGAGCCTATCAGTCACCTGATGTGAGGACTGCATGCACGTGGCTGACAGGGCCTAACAGTGTTTTTATGCGTGCCACGCACGACCTGATCACACAACACACCTGGTTTTCGCGCCAGGGCTGTGGGCTGCTAGAAACCTAGATGTGTTAGAGTACCACGAAATCCCCCTGATGAGGAAACTGAAGAAGACGCTTCCCCGCTTACTTGACAGTTGCCTATTCCGTGCCTGTGGGTTGTGATATGGGACGGGTTTGTGTGTGGTGTATGTGTTTCTGGGGAAATGTGTGCTGATGGAGTCTGCTCTGCAGTGGTTTGCCACAGATTTGCAGGGATGGGCATATGACTGAGTGAACCTATGCGGTGACTGTGTGTGAACAGTGCACGCAGTCGGGACGAATGCATACCAGTACTTCGGGTACTGGTTTGTTAGTCTACGTGCGATGGGCTCGCAAGTGACCGACCAGGCCTATGCGTGGTGCGCAGGTGTGGTTTCAATGAGGATAATTTTGGACTGAGTCGGCATTGCTGGTGGTGGTGGGGCGGTGGTTGACGAGGAGTCGGGAGGGTTCTCACAGGTTTTGGAGAAGGAGGAGGAGGAGGAAGAGGAGGAGGAGGAGGAGGAGGACTGGAAGTCTTTGCCGCAGTGGTTACGTAAGCCGAGTTTCACGGTGTATTCGCGAATACTGATAAATGTTAGTTTGAAGTATCTAGCCTAGTTTTCTCGAGTCACAATGATGGGCTAAACCCCGCTCCGGAAGAGGTTTCAGTCATAAAAAATTTCCCTGTCCCTAAGACCACCAATCAACCACATCACTCCTTAGATATGGTGAATTACTATTACTGTTTTCTCCCCCACGGAATCACCATCTTGTAGCCACTCTGCCTCTTGGTCCCCTCCAAGAAGCCGCTGATAATAAACAAGAAGAGTATCCATTCCTTCAATGACGCTGAGGTCGCCCTTGTGGAAGGCAAGTCTGCCTGCCCCCATCTTACCCTCATGACTTGTGCTTCGAGCACTGCCGTTGATGCATCCCTCTAACGAACCGTTGGCGATGTTCTGCAATCTCTCGTTTTCCTTTTGAAGAAACATAGCCGAGAAGAGAGCCATTACAATGTCTGTCGTCAGGAACGCCTGACCGTCCGAAATTTCCGACGCTTTCACAATGATCGCGATTTCGTCTTGCTTAGGAATCACAAGCCTCTAGTTTTCGTTCTAAGTGTCATTCCCAGACGTACTCGCAACGTGGGATGCGTCACCTAGACTTCAGCCGCCAGTTTTCCCGAGAAATCCAACTCGTCCACGATAAAGAAAACGCCTCAAGATGGATTCCATCCAGACAAACCCCATCGATTTTGCGCTCGTAAAATTTCTTTGCGAGCACTTTTCCCTGCTTTTTCACCGATACTGAAAAAATTATCCAGGCACGTCTGTCGAAAACTCGAGCGCACCCAAATCATAAGGTGGGGAAGACCGAGTTATCGGACAAACTTTATTGCGACAGGAGAGTGTACTCGAAGCTCGGCAGGCAATGCCAGCGGGTGTCGTCGTCAGTCGTTTAAGCTGTCCTTCCGAGCACGAGGTATGTGCGGCTGAGACCAATGAGGACAGAAATATCGACCCCCGTCGCGGGGTCGTCTAGGCAAAGGCTTAATCACACCTTCCTTCGCAGAGCTCGACGGGCGGGCTAAGGCCGACCTAAGACGCCACGGGTAAACAGCCGTGCTGGCGACCACGGCCAGATCGAAGGCGGTGTGTAGCAAAGGCGACGGAATAGTTCATGTCTAAAAAAAAACACGAGTAACCAATCGCTCAGGGGACTGAACATGACGTCCACTGCATATGACATAAAGTGAAGGGACGAGTCGAGGAGGGTGAGTGATTTGGAGGACGACGACGACGTTACGGATAAAGGCAACGGGCATGACGGGGTAGGGAGCTGTCAGAATGGAGGGGTAGAGGGTGGGGTGGTGGAAGAGCAAGGGGTAGGAGGTCAACACTTCTTGTTCTTGAGGCAGACCCGATGGTTCCTCTGGGATGGTGGCCCTGACCTGGTCAACGCTGACCACGTCCTCGCTGTCACTAGGATAGGTTCAGCAGGTCTTTTATTATACCTGAAAGTATCGGGAACGATTCTTCATGTGGCGATTCCATCGACTTGCGCACGCGGCCACACCGAGCGAGCACGCGAGCACTGTTGACCAGGTATTTTCGATATAAGACTCGGTCGATGGAGTTTAAGGCGGAACCGGGAACAGCGAACGTATAAATTACCGCACTTATTTGAACAACTTCCTCGCGGTTACATACCTTTTTCTAACCCGGAGTTAGCTGGCGTCCCTATAAGCAAGAGGGCGGGAGTGGGACGGAGTTCAGATTCGAGAACACAACACAGAAAGAAGCAGACTTAATATCTCCAGTCAGCAAATGAGATTTGGTCGCTTGATCAGCCCGTGTTGGTATGCCATTCATGTCTGAATTCTCCAGCTACCTTCCAGAGCTGACTAATAATTTTAATTTTTTTGCAGAGTTAGGAGTCCTGATCATTGTGGGTTCCTCATGATTTACTGCGAAATCGGAGGACAAACAGTTCTACGCGTGAACGACAACTTCTAGAATTGTTTTGGAAACCTTCTAAGGAATGACAGAAACATTTCACGAATAACCTACAACATCATTTCCGGGAACCTTAATTAGGCTTTAGCTTGTAAATCACTACTGTGTACTCATAATTCTGAGAACGAAGACGAGTTTTTGTCCACCAAGAAAGCCGGCCCACTTTCTACACCGTGTATCATAGGCATCCTTCCAAATCACCAAAATATTGGACGTCGCATTTGCTCCGACAATGTACTTTTGTTTTACGGTTTCCGAATGACACGCTAGCAGTAGAAAGTTAAGATTATGTTCGCAGGAAAATATTGTTCGTTCGAGTTTCGCAGTATTTTGTTTTTTTGTCGTCTGTCGGGAATTGAGGCATCACAACTTCTTGTAAACCGGGAATACGACCAAAAGCAAGGTTGGCTGCTTTTAGCAGTTTGCCGCAAGGAGTGAACAACGACTAAAGCCCACATTCGCCCTGACGGTCATGCATGCCGATAGGCCCATTTCCGGAGTCGTGCTGCGGCCAATCATGTACCGGTCTCGACGCGGCGATCGATAGGGCGCTTTTGTGTGCGTGTGTATGAAACGTAGGTAACTGGAGTTTGACACACTTGAGGAAATCAGACTCCAGTTGGCAGTCCCCTCTTTGTTGGCCTACTGAAGTCATTCCAGAAGAGAGCCCTACGTACTGTTGGTGCAAATTCAACTAACAGAGGGAAGAAAAAGACTAGTTTTGTTTCAAAATGAGGATGCATACAGTTTATTGAGGTAGACGATGCAGAGCAGTGGATGAACTTTCGAGATTACAAGAAGAACAACTATTTTGAGAAGATAAGAGACGGGACGCTGTTGGCGATAACCCGTTCTTCAAGTGAGTCATCCAACCTACAAAAGCACTTGGTGATGGATAACGAAGGAGTGAATGGATAATGAAAAGAAAGTGGGACATTTCAGGTAGCACTTCGTATGATTGGAACCCCAAGACGTCATGCTGGTTAGGAAAGTTTCTTGCGGTCTAACAGAGAGATACGCGGTGGAGGAAATGTCGACAGGGACGAGGTGGACTATTGGCCATTTCCGGCTTATTTACGGGGAACCCTTGCTTTCAATAAATTTTCAGGAGGAATGGACCACCTCGCGAAAGGATATGAAGGAGCAGAGACAATTATTCCTGAGGATAGGATGAAACTACAATGGCTAGTCAGCTAGTGAGAACGAAGCGTCATTTTAGTGCGTCTAGGGATGGTACAGTGTGTGATCGATCTCATGAAATGGTGGCCAAAATTCTGGATGCGTTTTCGATTAGGAAGGATTACTTAAGTGGGATTGTAATACTGATTATCATGCAGCAAAATCTCATGGTATTCCGGACTCGCCAGGATGTCGGCTTTTGAATGTACTTCTTTTTGACCTACTGCAGAAACCACTCTTGGTAAAAAATGGCTACTTAAGTAGCATGCATTTTTCGTATTGATCTTCGATGGTCTTATATATTCAAATATATTTTACAGAAAACATGCGCAAAAATATGCCTTCTTTTACTCGTTTGGTAGAAAATCACATCGCCTTTATATCCTATACCCTAAGACCGTGCGATGTCCGTGCATACAGGACTGCACATGTCGGTTTACCAATGCGCCTCATGAAATGTGCAACGCAGTCCGGATCCATCGCGAAATTTTATGAATCCTATGTAGTATCTTCTTACAGACATAGAGGAATATATGATTTTCCTTACTCGGGAAACATGCATCTTGTGGACTAAAATCGCTAAACGCTAATGCAACGGTTGTTCAGGCTCGACATTACTCGGGAATTGGGAGACTTATTCAAAACCTAAATATACAATCTCTTCGGGTATAAAATATAAAGGCAATGTGCTTTGTTACCAAACGAGTAAAATAAAGCATATTTTTGTGCACGTTTTCGATAAAATACATTTGAATTTATAAGACCATTGAAAATCAATAGGAAAAATGCATGCTACTTAAGTAGTCATTTTTTTTTACCAAGGGTGGTTTCTGCAGGAGGTGAAAAAGAAGTGTATTCACAGGCTGACATCCTGGCGAGTCCGAAATACCATCAGATTATGCTTCACGTTAGTCAGTATTACAACCCCACTTAAGTAATCCTTCCTAATCGGAAACGCATTCCAGAATTTTGGCCAACATTTCATGCGATCGGTCACGCACAGTGGCAGACACAGTGTGACACCGACAGTTGGGGTGAGACCTCGACATTCCAGTGACTAGAATGGAATCCTGGAGAGGATTAGCGGCGAGCGAAACGGAGGCGGTCTAGATCATGAGTGTCAATATGACCCCGCCAACTTCTCCGTGAGGTTGGTAAGGTAGAGCATCAAGTTTTATGAAGGGCACGATGCGTGGACTGAAAAAATCGAGATTTCTGCTGAGAAATCGTGGAAAACGAAAGCACACGCGGAATGGGAAATGTAAGCGAATAAGGTGATTTGGCGGCATCTCCCTAAATGCCCAATGACCCTTTTTCAGAGTCGTGGAGAAAGCTGCTCTCGAAGGGTGAGGATAAAAGGTTAATCGAGTCAGTGGTAAGATGAAGGTGCAGTTTTCTCCTAAAAGCATACAGACCATTTGACGATTTAATTTCGATTGGCAAGTTATTCCAAAGAAATATATACCTGGAGATAAAGAAGAGAGAGCGTTAAGAGGTGGACAAGGAGGAGGAGTTAAAATCAAGGAAGAATTATGAAGATTGTATTGACCACTAAAAGACGTAAGGGCTGAAATCCGAGGAAGATTCAAACTATGAATCATGCAAAAAAATAAGACAAAGGCGGGTTTCTAGTCTTCGAACTCATAGAAACTTAAGATTAGTAAGCTGCCATCGGTTTGAATAGGAAGTACTTAGATGTGTCGTACTTAAAAGTTTTCCAGCAAATAATCCTTGGGAATTTTCAGTCTAAGTACGACGAGCCCCGTTCGTTAAACCGCGGAATTATTCGGTTCTGCTGAGGAGGAGGAGGAGGAGGAGGAGGAGGAGGTCATTCTTCAGTTGTCCCCTCTATACTATCCTCACCGGTAGGTAAAATCTATTTGACATCCGCAGAGGTTATTAGGTTGAGCCCTACTTTCGGAAAGTCGCCAAGTGAGGAACTACGTAAACACAACATTACCTGGTTCCACGGAGCAAGATACGGGTACGGTGGGAGATCTAAGCGCCGGGAAGCCGTTGAGAGGGTAATTCGAATAATTTGATTTAATCCACCAATTCAGCATTTTCGAGGAACCGACGCCACAGAGGCATGCCTCAGTCTGTTGCCCACAGAAGACACGATAATTTCCTTTTGAAATTACCATCAATAAGCCTTATTCAACAATCTCCATGAACACATCATCACTGTTTTTGACAACTTCAGTAGCATGAAAATTTTGTAAGTTATGAAAAACACACCTCTCTCGTATCCATAAAAGTTACCAACTAAACTACTTAATATACTTTGTTTGTTGTATGATTTTCTGATCCTTTAGTAGTATGAAAAATTCTTCTTTAACTTATAAACGCACTTTCTATTTTCTCTACAGGAGCCCGCCATGGCAACTGAAAGAAAATAGTACCTGAGGACTGAGGGACTCTACCCTGTAAATTTTTTTAATATCCCGATACTGTTATTTAATTCACTACTAAATATCTCTTTTGCGCTATTTCCAATTAACCGACTTACGTTATGGTATTCGTCTCTGCGTCGACAAGCAAGTGCTTGTATAATTAGTTGGGCGTAATCGGGGTCGATTTCGATTCGAAGCATCTCGAAAACGCCAAAATGGTCGTAATTGTGTAAAATTTAGATTTAGATGTACAGAAGTCCTATCCATGCAAAAAACTGAGCAAATATGATAGCATAAACAGAGTAACATTTTACAATAACCTTTAGTTGGTTTTACATCTAAATACGCATTAAGAATTAGTGTAATATCTGGTATGGCGGTTCGTCAATAGCCTAAATTCTGAGTAAAGGTTCCAAAACGGTTTCCCGAGAACTCGTATTTTTTTCGCTTCTGCATTAATTGAGATGCGATTCACTAAGGCAGGCAGGATTTTGCTTGATTTTGCGGATGGAGACTTCAGTGGGATAAAGTTGTATAGGGTCACATGTTGCAGGGCCGTTCAGTGACTAAATAATTTAAATAGATTTGGCAGTACAATCGTAAACATACCAGTTTTGTTTTTGAAGAGGGCTTTTCTTCCGTGAACGTTACTTGCGCTTTCCTTTTGCTCTGGATTTCGGTTAGTTTCAGATCGGTTAAATACTTTACGGTTTTCAGTGTTTTTAGTTGATTGCCATCAAGATAGATTTTGCATTATGCGTCCATAAAACCTTCAATATAAGATATTTCTTGAAGGCGTTTATCGAAGTAGCGTGAGTTTGTGTGTTTTTATCATGCAGATGGTCGTTTGAGTCTCAAGATATGTAGGCACGATCAGCAAACCATGGCCCTCGGACCCTGGTGTGAGTTGTCAGTTCTCTGGCACCTGGTTCCCCGCCGGCAGATGCGATTGCGCTCTCACTGATTATACAGGTCCTAAGCATGGCTGCCCAATGCTATTGCTGGTTAAAATCCTGGTCGTGTTTGTTGTAGACCAGGGGATGTGGTGGTACGCCTAGGTACGGGTCCAACTGTGCCAGCTACCCGCGCTCTCTTCCACCCCCGAGTTCTTGACTAGGTCTTGATGCCGGGCCCAGGTGGTGAGAAGGAGATAATGGAGTAGATGCTGCGCAAGTCCACTCCCACTATGTACTTATTCACGCGCAAATCACCGTGCCTGCTTTGCTTTGCTGTGGAACATACAGGGGACATGGCGGGGTACGATGGTCGAACCATCGGTCATCTTGGTCACGTGTCAGGACACATCAAGACCTGAAACCTCATCGTCGAATATAACGAGCGATCACAGCAAAAGTCAACGACGACGACTGGGTTTTCGGCACTTTATACAACTTTCTATTTTTAAGGAATGCCTTAATATTGCACTGTGTTGACTAATTTATCTGTGCTTTGCATTTCACACGGTGAAGCCAAGTAAACATTTGCAACTTTTGGTCTTTTCTTTCACATTGCTTAAAACAATGATATTTTCGGCTTCGAACGGAAGAGCATGCCTCTCTGTTTGCATCGCGGCTATTTTTAATATCTTTGCTCACTTTTAGGCTCCATTATACGATTATGAATGCGTGGCGGAGTGGCCATATAAATACTGATATTTTGCTGTAACTGCTACTTTTTCGTTTGTTCCATTTCTACATTACATGTACGCAGAAACAAGACTGTCCAATTGTAAACGGTGTCCTCCAAGGTACCGCATTAGGTCCTATTTTTTATATTAATGGTATTTCATCGTTAGTTAAACACTCTCATTCCCTTATTTACAGTAGATGGGCTGTCTCATGAAATGTTAGCCGAAATTCTGAAGTCTGCTTCGATTCGAAAAGATTACTTAAGTAGGATTGTCAAGTTAATTGCCTTGTCGCAGAATGCCAAGGTATTCCAATCACGTCCGAATACCGGCTTTCGAGCGAGCTTCTTATCGGCCGCTTGCGTAAACTACATTCCTTAGAAATGGCTACTTACGTAATATGAATTTTTCAGAAGGATGCGGAAAATATTTTTTCTTTCAACCGTTTGGCGGCACATTATGTCTTCTTTAAATTTTATGCTCGAAAAAAGAGTATTTTTGGTCCTAAGTAGTTTATAATTACGAAACTTAGAATGTCCAGTGAAACAGCCTTGCAGCAGCACGTTTACTTGTAAGATCAGAAAAGGCGGGTTTGTTTTAAAGGGACAGAAAAAGGGGCAAGCAGGAAAAAGAGACGGGAGACTAAGTGTCGCGGAATGAGTGTGTTTCTTCCCCTTTGATGTTTTCAGACGAGACATTGGATTGAGTCCGGATAAAAAGCAGAAATCAGTAAACCTTGTACCCCCTAAATCAAAACCTTAAACTCCAAGTGTTTTCCCCTTCATTTCTGCTCCGCGAAACTTACCAGCGCCTCTGACGCTTCTTGTCCCCCATCCCTATATTTCCATCTTCTCACCAATATATCGCCTGCGCTTCGAACTTTCTTTTCTTGCTCAGACCATACCTGTTCATTTGTGATATTGTTTGTCCGTGTGGTGTCAAGGTCCAAGACTAACCGTTCCAAAAAGAGGAAATCAGCGTTGTCTCCACCCTGCCCCATCAAACCGGCAGACGTAAACATGAAGCTAGTCCCTCAGAACAACAGGACGGTCTGCTTGCTACATGCTAATGCTGTTTATAAAGTGTATAATATGGTAAGCATCCCTTACAAAATGTTATGAGTCCTGAATAATAACTCCTTAATAACATATAGAAATTTATGTTTTTTCTTATATGGGAAGTATACAGCTTGTAGTTTTGAAACCCCGAGTAAAAATATAATGGCTGGTCGCGTCCAAAGTTACGCGGAAATCAAGAAGAATTTTTAAAACTGAATAATAATCTTTGTATGGGCAAAAAAATTAAAAATACATAATGTGCCACCAAGTGGGTAAAAGAAAGATATTTTCTGCGTCCTTCTATAGAATATATTTGAATTTATAAGAGCATGGTAAAATCAATATAGAAGCAAAACTAATGGTGGTAACGAAAGCATCGGGTGACAGAGGAATTGAGGGATGGGTCAGTTTCAAAGGTTTAGTGGTTGGCAAGGAATAAATATAACAACTCTGCTCTGATCGAATCCTCTGTACCGGGGGTATCGCTGCGATTTGGCAGAGGCGGCAGGACTTAACAGACAATCTGAGACGGAAGATCAGTGCAACAGATCTAGAGGGATTTGTATCACTAACAGCTGAAGAGTCCCCACGCCTATCTCGCGTTGGCCTCATTTTTGAGGCTAGTTCAATTATTTTTGCTATTCTTGAGCGAACCAATAATGAGCTAATGGATGTATCCTTAAACCACTTACGTAATATTTCGAGTTCGTTTTTTAAAAAGTGTGCACAGCGAAGGGAGCTGCATTTAATCGGGACACTTTCAGTCTAATGAAATGGCGGACAGCTACTATCGGGCACCGCAACGAATAGTGGATCATTATTCAGGAAAACAACAACAATTAAATAAATTATTATATCTTTACTTGTCGATGGGTGAACTAATTGAGACCGGTTTGACCATTAAATAAAAAACCTGAATTTTAGGTGGGAAAGCATTTGTACGTCAGTCAATTTCTGGAAAATTAAAATCCCTTATGATTATTATGTTATAAATTATATCTCCAAAATTTATTCAAAGAGTTCACAGAGCTAGTTTCCGTTGCCGGCATAACAAGAAGGATTACATAAAAAGCCATAGAAGGCAGAAATGCTCAAATCGTAGGGAATGAGCTGATGTGCCGTGGAATTGACTTCTCTGGTGACGGCTTCATTCCATCTTTCTTCTTTCGCACGGCAGACCATCGTTAGAGCCGGCGAGTCTTCTGACACTGGGATCGTGTGCGGTGGCTATCAAAGCAGCAACAGCTCCTCAAAGTATGTCGCTCACAACCTAGTCGGGGGATAGGCTGTTTTAATAACCAGGCTTCCCAGGAATGTGAGCGATTCATTTTCTATCCATTTGTCGAGTGTTGTGATGTGGGTTAAGACCCTGCCAACACATGGCCCCGGGGGCCAGACGGGGCTAGACGGGGCCAGGCCCCGTCCAAATTTCCATCCTTTCTAATCACGTCATTCTGCATTATTTTAGACTGTTTTAGCTTTATTATCGTGAAATATAAGCTTTTTAACTTGTACAATGCGTTTTCAGTCGTATGACATCGAGAAAAATTCATGTTTCACGAAGGCAAATATTGGCCTTGTTTAAGTCGGTCATGTACATACCCACGTGGACGGCACTTTTACGCTGACTGTGTGCACGCGTGATCCATACAGCTGACCGACTCCTGCTTCTTACTTGGCTCGTTTTGACTGCAGTACGTTATCCATTTACTTATTTATTTCTTCTATGCGATGCAATATGTCATTGTAATAAGTAAATGCTTTATTTCAGTCTCTAGAATCGTAATTTAAGTCATTTATAAGAATGGCACGTAATCTGACTGCTTGAGTGTAGTATATGGCGGTGTAATATGTGTTAATGTTGTTTATATGTTAATTGTAAGCAAATACGGAAAGGAAATACTGGGGACTTCATCGCAGTACAATGCACAACACGACTTAGTGGGCGAAGATGGCGTACTATGCCGCCACCGATGACCCCTCGCTCCCGTCTACATCATCCCTCGTAACGGAGCCGTCACCCGAACCATCGATGCCGCACCTTAGCCCTGAAGTGAGCATTTGTAGGTGTTATATGGTATGCTATAAGACGATGTAGACGACGACCAGGTTGCAGATGAAAGCTCGAACCCGTTCAGTGGCAATTGCTTCCTGACAGATTTGAGGGAATTCTGCTTAAGTGTCCAACTACCACAGGCAACATTCAAGTTGTTGTTCCACATTCGAATGTGGTGTATGGGCTGGTCGAGCAAGTTGTAGGGGTGGGGTAAATTCTGTGCTGTTTTGTCGCAGGTTTACTTAAATTCTTATATGATTGAGTTGGCCAATACAATGTCGGAGTTTTCCTGCGCAATGTAGATAGGTAAGGCGAGAGTGACGGGTGTAAACCGCGGCTCTTGATACTGGCACGGCGGTCTCAGTACTACGGATTCGCGAGTGTAATACAAGATCGATATGTAATACAAATTTGCGGTGACAGTAAAGACGAATCGAGACTATGGTTAGTGAGCTGATAGAGCGACGATACTGTTAGTTTTTGTGAAGCTGATGGGAATGTTGCTGGCAGTGGAATTTCCAGATGTTGGAGGTAGGTTTCTTGCAATAACTTTGCAATGAATTGTGTTGTCATGGATACTCACGTAGCCTACTTTATCTGTGAATGTGCAAATGTCCAGGGGATTTTTAAAAAGATGAAGCGTGTGTGGTGGGCGTATGTGCGGTCTGTGGTTACTAACCCATCGCTCTGCAAGATGGATACTCAAGTGACCGACTAGGCCTGTGCGTAATGAAAATGTGTGGTTTCATTCGTGAAAGGTTGGACGTATGTCCGCATTGTTGGTGGAAGGGGCGTTGGCGGTAGCGTTTTGTAAATCGGAATGGGTGTCCCCGTTGGCGCTTCTAGTATGGGGGACACTGGTAGCGTGTTGACGGATGAAGAACAAGTTGCTCGTGTTACCACATCGCCGGATCCGCAGATGTCCAGTTAGGCCGAGGCATGCCCGGGACGGCCGCTGATAGTGTGGGCACAATAATAGGGTTGGGTGTTGGCGACTTTGGTTTGCGGTACTTAAGTTTTGTGGTTTTCTTTGTCGTGGCTGCGGTTATTTTAGTGGTTTCCAAGTCGGTTGCATCAGTCTTTACGACCGTTTTGAGAGCGGAATATAGTGGCCCTAGTCCGAGCGCCTGCCGCAACGCTGGGCCTCTCACGAGTGTCCGCACGTGCGCACCAGGGCTGTCTGGCATTCGAACACTCGGCTCTCAAGACGGCTAATCAAGTTCAAGGTCGAGTCAGACGCGTCCTGGCTTAAGACGCTTTGACGCGTTCCCTCACACACTTAGGACGCCGCTCACCCGGCGTCGGACGTGCCCTCGTCCGGCTGCCAATTCTCTCCAAACCCAGTTATTCTGTATAGAATATATTATCCTCCCCACTGGCGTCCGCCCTCTCTTTCCATTCGGGACCGAGCACAAAGACCATGGCAGCCAAGGTCTTTCAGTCTCGGCTTAGGCTGCTGTGATGGGAACTCCCAGGTATCAGGTTTGATTTTGAGATGTTTGAATGGGGTCTTTTAGATGCTCTCGTAGCGACGCGTTTACCCACCTTCTGCAGCTACGTTGCCTTAGAATGGTCTCACGACGTGCCTCCTCCGTCCCATATATATCTGCTTCAGCCTGTTGTGAATACAGAGGACGTCGGTTCTTTCCAGAATCTCAGTGTCTTTAATCCTTTTCTATCTTTTTACTTTCATCATTCCTCGGACACATGTGAGGCGAATTAGTTGAGTCTCCCTGCTCGCCTTTGTACTTAGTTCGCGTTTCCCGCGAGTGCTTCAGGCGGAGTCATTCAGCTGGCGAAATGCTAGACTGGCTCTGCAGATTATACTTGAGATTTTGTCTTCGGTCAGGATGTTTCTTGAGATCGTACTTCCAAGGCACGCGAGCTTGTCTATTGTTGTTGGGTAAGTTCCGCCGACACTGACACGGAGTCCCGTGTAATCAGTGTTTGATGTTGGTTGGTGTATGACCACTGTTTTTCCCGTTTTGATTGTTAGACGGAAGTTGGGGCAGCAAAAATCAAGGAAGACAACATCCTCTGCAGTTCATCGTCCATTACTGCGTTTGGCGCACAATCATCAGCGAGCAATCGAGCGTGGGTTCAGCCCTGGATACTCTCGAAGATGATTTATGGGGACGGATGTTCGGCTGTTTTCCATGGGTTCGGCAAACAATGTCAACCCTCGGCCGCTGCTCCCCATAGACGTCCACCAGCATGCCTGAGAAAATGGGGTTGAGCATGATGAGAGCGAGAACACAACTTTTTTCACCATATTTGTTCCCGCGAATGCTTTACTGACTGCCCACCCGTTCGTGGCACTAGCTATCATCATGTTTAATTTAATTTATTAAATGCCAGTTTACAGGCATTGTCAAGGGAAGCGTTTAAACACAAATCCGACCAGCAGTGAAAAAAAACTGAAGAATAAAAATATAGTTGATGGTGGTTTTAATGGTTTGGATGGTTCAGGAGAGAAAAAAACTGCTGGCGGTAGATTTTCGACCGTCAAGAAGGAAGGGAGGGGGTTGCACGGTATCGGAGATTATCGGACGTCAAGTCCTTTCATGAAGTTGGGGATAGTCAAAGTAGGGGCGTTGAGGAACAGCTGGTGAGACCGCCCATAGTGTTCAGAGACCACAAACGCCATCGCTACGGCAGAGTCGATCAGTGGATTCAGAACCCAAAATTTGAGGAAGCAATCATTATTGTTGAGAACCTACTGTACATATAATAATGATTGTTTTAGCGGCGGCAGTTTGCGCCTAGCTCACACTTACCGCTAACTTCTTAACTTTTCGCATTCGCTGATGTACTTGATGACTTTATTTCTGTTTATCGATTTGAATAGGGAGCTCAAGGGCGAAAGCCTCATTCCCTTAATAAACTGACTTAAACTGACTGACTTAAACTGACTTTTCTGAATGCAAAAATCGAGTAACAGTTCTCTTAAATAAAGGATAATTTTGCAGAGTTTTCACACTCATTGGTAGTTTATTCCAAAACTACTACCTTATTTTTTTAGCAAACAGTCCTGGGCATATAATTGTCAGCATGATTTTCTAGCGACCATCGTTATTCACTGTGTTGGAGGCTATAGTCAGACCGTAAAGGCATTGCGAACTTTGTTTTTCGTTTCTTGGAGCTTTTTCTGTAGTTGCTGGCCGTACTAATAATGTCTGTGGTTCTGCTGTGTCTTTTAAGTCCGCACTACGTTTATGGAGAAAAAATTTATTCTAGATACGCGCTTAGGCGACTGATTGGGACACGGGCGAAGATCATCGCGCGATTGTGAGAGAGGAGATGTCTTTCCGATTAGCCCGCATTTGGGGTCCCTCTGTCAGTTTAAACATGGACGATTATGGCACCCCTAAAATTCGTAGGGTCGTGTCATTAGTGCAGTAGAAAGGTAAACTTTTTCATGAGTTTTTGGATCCCCATACTAGTAGACATTGGTCGGAATTATGTCCTTCTCGATAACCTGCAGTTCCTTGAATGGGCATAAACTTATAGACCGGTACCATGCTTGGTTCCTTCAAAAGACGCATTATAAAGCCAAGCATTAAGGGGCATACAGAGGCCATTTATATAGATATCATCAAAAGACTTAGCACAGTTTCTCGGCAGGCACCTACTATAAATCCTCGTATATATGGTATACCTGAAAAACTTATTGCCTACATCAAAAGCGGCCCATGCCACAAGGCCTAAATAGCCTATTATTGACATGTTAAGCTTTCGAATTATAAAACGGTGGCCGTGTTCCACAGAGGCTTGTGGCAAACCACTACCATCACAGATCTAACCTCCAAAATCTTCCCAGTGTTGGAGATTGCAGAGAATATGTTGGCATGACAGGGACTACATTTATATCCCCGATATTATTATTATTATTATTATTATTCGATTTTGCGAATTAATTAATAACTGGGATGCGCTGTAAACTGTAAAAAGAACGGTTTTTTCTGTAGCTACTACGCAGGTTGATCTGGAAGGTATTTCAACACGATATCAGTCGGTTGTGCCATTTTGGCGAAAAGGAACGGCAATCGACAAGGAACTTCAGTTAGGCTCACTTCACTCCAGATTATTGAGGGACATAGGCCTGAGCTTTTGAGTACCCCATTCACAACGTAAAACTGGATGCGGTGTACAGAGAAACTATTCGGTCTGAAATAATTCAAACGAGCCCATAATTGCATTGCAAAACGAAGGTGGGTCTAAGGGGGTGAGATCGATCACCCATCGCTCTAGGTAATTTCGGAACATTAATATATGGAAGTTCTTTTTTAAACTCTCTACCGATGGTGACACCACAACACCTGCAGAGAGGGCATAACATGACTTGACCACTCGGAAAGAGAATGGAAACTTCCCCAAATCCAGCCTTGCCTGCTGCGTGCGCAGGTTAAACGGGTGGCTTCGGAAGCAGATCGGGGGAGTGAATTCAAAAAATCCTCCAAAGGCCAGGCTGCAGTCCAACCCCTTCAATATGTGCAATGCTTGAAAGAGATCTCCGAAGAGTTGCCAATAAGTCAAGGGGAAAATGTTCAGATTTACTAGGCGGGTGGGATAAAATGAGCTCTCCTCTGAACTCGTTCGAGGCAATGTTGAATTTGAAAAGCCGACGATCTCCAGGGTTGTATGCCGTGCTCCAAATGCGGCCGGACGAATGTTCCTAATGTCTTTGAGAAAGGATCTTCGCTTAAATCCATAGATGCCCGCTTAATGGCTTACCGTACGAACATTATGTTATTTGCCACTCTCGAATAATGAGCGAATGGTTGTAGGAAATTCGTCGTCAACACACCGAGGTCCTTTTGGGCTTAGACGTCTTGTTAAGCTGAGCCACCCAGGAAGTATTCTCTTGTGCTGGCGGATCTTGTTGTGTTGCCTAAGCGAATTAGGCTACGTTTGCCAACACTGAACTACAGGAGTGCACGCTTTGACCATTCTTCCAACCGATGTAAGCTCATCTGCAGTCTGTCATCGTCAAGAGGACCTCAAATTACATTCCATATCTTCATGTTGTCGGCAAACATTCCAAATTCGTACTCCAAAGCTCTCGCGCAATCGTCTACGTATATCAGGAGCTAAATGGGTCTCAGTACTGGTCCCTGGGGAGCGGCACTCTCGACCACAGATGGATCTGATTTTCCTTGACCGATGCATTCAACTTGCTGTTGATCCACAAGGTAGTTTTCGATCCCTTTAAAGAAGGTGTCTCTGAACCCATTTTTAAGCATGTGTAACAGCCTCTGGTGTGGCACAGTGTCGGACGCCTTCTGGAAGTCAATGAAAGCTAGGTGGACCGCGTGCCTGTCTTCGAGAGCTCGGGTCCAGTTCTGGAGAGATTGCAGCAAGTTTGTTGTGCAGGTTCTTCTTTTCCGGAACCCATGTTGGCAGTTCGATGACAGGTCGTGGACTTCTAGGAGATACGTCAATCCACTCTTCATGATCCTCTTCATAACTTCGCATAAAATGCATTTCAGGTTTATGAGCCTGTAATTTGTCGTCAATGCCCTGTTACCCCCTCTGTGTAGCGGAGTAATAGGTGTCAGCTTCCAATTGGTGGGAAGTGTTTCACTGCCAAATAACGTTTGAAAGAGCATTGGTAAAGGCACAGGAGGCTCATTGGCAAGTTCTTTGGGAAGCTGGGGTGGAATCTCGTCCGGTCCTTGCAAGTGCGATTCGTTTCGCGCCTCTCATTCTCTCCGAACAACACATTCTGAGAGGAGTATATCACTGAAGCTTGGAGTCGGCAGTTCTTCTGTGAAGGGAGAAAGGAACCTTGTCTCGTTTGTGTAGACTGATAGGAAAAACCGTGGAAAAATATGCAACTTTGTCCTTGCCATCAGCAATCTCAGCGGCTTCGGTAGTCCTTATTAAGGGAATTTGGTGCCTGTTCCTCGCACTTCTTCTGAGGTAGTTGTGGAGTAATTTTAGGTTCTGTGTTGTTCTCCGCAGCAAATTTTCCTCGATTTTTCGGCGCGCCTTTATAAGCATGCTCCTCGGTCTGTTTCTGTGTGTCTAGTAGGTGCTGAAATACTCAACTAGCTCAGTGGCGCAGTCCTTTCGCCACAAATCGTATTTTCTGTTAATTTCTTCCTTTAAACAACAATTTAGCAACCCAGGCCACTTGTTCCGTCATACAATCGTCAGCGGGCAACGGCTGTTGATGAACTTGTTAATTCCCAGATTCTGAAACTCTCGAACTCTAAATTCCAATCTGCCACCAGGTCTCGTATGTAAAATTGCTCGCTCGCAGGCGATTGTACTGCCCCAACGCGCAAATGCGTCATGTGTTATACAATCAATCTTAAGGTCAAACCCTGAACACTGATAATCAGATGGTCCCGGCACATGATAGGGTGCAAAAAGAGAATTTGAGAAATGCTCAAAGCCGGACAAGTGAGCGCGCTCATTTCATTAGAAGCAGAATCCAGAAAAGAGTCTAAGTAGACTGATAGTTCATTTGCCGTATCCGAAACTCTACCGCATAGACCTTGGAGAAACCTATTCAACATTTTACTGGATTATCCATTTCAGTAATCATAGGGGAAGCCCTGACCTCTCAAACGACTGACCTGTAAATGCGTTGCGCCGAAACAGTAGTCAGACTGACTCATGACACTCGTTATTCGAGCAGCGCAGAGCCTACACGGACTCAAAATCACTGCCCTACATATTGAGATCGTGGCTGCGTGCCTGGACGCAGACCTTAGGCCTACACAGAGCGGAGAAAAGTCGAAGCCGCAGGCCTGAATTCGTCAAACACGACGGAAGCCTCCACAAACTCTTTGTCGCATATATGCCAGTGCCTTCGGCATCATTTTTAAATGTACAAAAGTTGTTTGCTTTCATTGCCCATCTCACGCTTGAACCAAGTTTTCATCACTTTCCATAGATTCAACCGTCTTGTTTGTTCTCAACCAGCTTTTTCATGGTCCGTCAATCTACTTGGTTTTCTAATTTTGGTCGCCTAATTTTTCTCGAACTCTAATCTTTGATGCCGGTTTCGAAACAGTTTTGATCACCCATTTCTGCTTGTCATTCTCTACATTTCCTTTAATCATCCTAGTACTTAGCTCTTGACCCGTACCCTAACAGACAATGGTTAGATCAACAAGAGGTTAGCGAAACCTCCATTCGCGGCAAATCCATCGCTTTTAGCCCTGGTAGACTGGTTTACGTCCGCATTATCCGCCTTCTCGATATCCTGATTTGGACAAATACTCAGCTCATGTTCTCCCAGAAGGAGGCCAAAATGGTGATGAGACTGCGGAAGACCGCTTTCTCTTCCGGTCTACTTTTTAAAATATTAGTAACTAAGTCTTGAGACTGAACAACTTTGGCTGGGTAGTTCTGAACGTTTTGGTCTCCTTTGGTGCTAAAACTCTGTCTTCCGTGAAGAGTCATGACCTCCATCTGGAAGTCGGATATTTCCACTGTCTTGTCGAACTTGATTTAATTCGTTAGTTTGCCGGCGGTAATTCAAAGGTCAACTAGTGTGGGCGTGCGTGATGTTCGGCTTTCGCGCGCTCCGGCTTTTCGTCTGAAAATGGCACTCTCAAGGGTGAATCTCATCAAGGGACTCTCAATCCAGAAATATTTACCTTGTGCGCGCATCGGGCTTACTTCAAATGCACACTCGGCCATTCCAAATGTTCTTTTTCGAATTGCCCCGAAGGCGGCCCACCCCTACATGAAGCTCGCCCGTCTTGACACGACCACTGGTACTTGGCTCGTCTACTTGCCGAGTACGTGGAGCATTGCACTTGCTGCCCCTCCAGGATGTCTTCCCGATGCTGGTATTTTGGCACTTTTTGGGATGGGTGCTCTATTTATGCGCGGTGCTGGCTGCACAATTAACGACATACTTGATCGCGATATTGACAGCCGGGTGTATCGTACACAAAACCGGCCCCTTGCCAATGGATCTGTCTCTGTATCAAATGCCTTTGTGTTCCTAGGCCTAGAACTGTCAGCCGCGCTTCTAGTGTTGCTACAACTTAATACCGAAAGGTACTACTGATTTAAATCCTCCACTCTGCAGTATCTTGATAGGCTCTAGTTGCTTGGCCCTTGTTTTTACTTACCCGCTATTCAAACGCTTTACTTATTGGCCCCAGTTAATGCTAGGTAAGTTCGTCATTTTGAGCTCATCACCCATTTCTAGGGGCAACCCTCAATTGGGGGGCTTTGTTGGGATATACTGCCGTAAATTCTTTTAACTTTTCAATATGTGTTCCTCTGTACATCTGTGGTCTTTGTCAGACAGTTATGTATGATTCAGTCTATTCGCATCAAGTGAGCAATGGCAAACTTGCATGTTTTCGTTTTACGCTTTGCTCTGGGTTGCGCTTTCAATGTATGCCGTCTGTGTATTTCAATTTACTCTCGGTTCTTGTTTACTTTAAGGATTCACCTTCAATTGGGGCGTGTTCCTCGGTTTTTCAGCTATTAACGGCACATGTCCCCTCATGATCTGCCTCCCACTTTACTTTTCTGCTGTCGCATGGACTGTCATATACGATACTGTTTATGCTCATCAGGTGTGTTTGCGTGAACCCAGAGCTTATTTTTTCCATTCACTCACCCCCTCTGATCAAATATCCACCTTTTAAGGACATAAAGTACGACAAGAAGCTGGGTCTTAAGTCCACGGCCATCCTCTTCGGGGATGACACGAAGAAGTGGCTGTCGGTATTTGCCATCGTTATGGCGGCCAATCTTGGAATTGTCGGAATCACATCCGAATCAGGGTGGATATACTTTCTGGGCGCGGGTCTTTCCATGATTCGCTTGGGATTCTCAGTAAGTTTTTTGAAGCAACTTGCTTTTAAGACATTTAGTCAAATGTTTTCTTATCGCATGCAGTCTGCGGATTTCGGTTACACATATTCATGCTCTTATCCATATGAGTCCGATCTTGTTCGTGGACAAGCTTTTTGTAACATAATAGCTGTCAGTTGCAATTTCATAGACGTTCATGTTGCTATCCAGGATATTTCGGTCATACCAATTTACCTGACAAACTGGTAGTGAGAAATGAAATCAGTCATGTCTCCGGGTGACTGCTATTGACCCGAATTAGACACCACATTTGGTTGTCATTAAAGAGGAGCCATCGCAGTTTGACTCTCAATCCACCAGTCGGCCAGCCAACATTCATAGGCACCTGGGCTGGTTGCATGGTCTTGGTTGAAGAATGAGTCGATAACCTTCCTGGCCACGACTTCTAGCGCACCGTGATAGTTTCAAGCGTGTTAGACTTCTAATATTAAGGAATTGTGCGCCGGCTGTCCACCCACTCAATCCACTCTTCCCTGTGCACCAGTCGACTGTCCAACCTGGTCAACCAGCTGACACCAAGATTAGGAGAGGTAGCTGACACCTGGGAACGGCTCATCTGCTCATGCCGCACGCACAACCTGGCCTCCTATACGCACATCGGGATTTCGCATAAAATGGGATAGACTGCTCGTGTCTCACATGTGACGGAAGGGCACCTGCGTGAGAGGTGCCGACGGTGTGAGATGTCGAATTTGTTCATGTATGCTGTGATTTACCGCAGGTTTTCATGGCGGCACGTGTGACCGAGCAGGCCTGTGCGATGACTGAATGTGCAATGGCAGTTGAGTCAATGATGCATGGTGTTGGTGCTCCAGGCACTGGTTCGCCAGTTTCTGTGCGATGGATTCGCAATTAACCCGGTGCGTGAGGTGAGTATTCGATCATAGTTAGGACAGTTTGGAACCGAGTCCACATCGTTGGAGTTAAGGGTTGTGGTGGTGAAGATGGTTGTTGTTGGGGCGTCGGAAGTGTTTTCATTGGTGGCGGAAATGGGAGAGATGGCGATCGTAGCCGTTGTGGTAGGGATAATGGAGATGGCGGTGATCGACGGTGACCGGGCATCGGGATTGTGATCATCGGTGGTGAGGATGGTCATCTTCGTGGACGCCGTGGGGGTTAGGGTGGGGGCGGCCGATGAGGCAACGGTTGGGTTTTCGGATCGTTGGTGAATTTGGTTCCAAGATGTCTGGCAAAGCAATCCACGTGCAGAACGTTCGTTAATAGCGCGGACATGTTGAGAGGGAGTTGGACGTTGACCTTGCGGATAATGAGCGCCTGAGACTGGTAGCGGCGATTCGGTTGGCTTCACACATTGCCGCTGCAATCTTCACTGCTCCTCTGCAGGCCGATCGGTTTTACACGAGGTATTCGGGTGGAATTTGCAATCGCTATCAAGGAATTCCTCGAGGTGTCCTTGTTTCGGCGCTCAAGACCTCACTTTCGGTGTTCGTAGAGATCTCTGCAGAAGAGTCGTTTGGAGTGTCGATCATCGTCCACTTCATCGTAGTTGCAGTCGTCTCAACATGGCGTTGATACTGATGATTTCAGTCCATTCCAAAACTCCCGTGTCCGGGACCCTGTCCTGCCACCTCAGATACAATATCCAGCAGAAACAGTTGAGGTGGGATTGATTGAGTTTCCGCGCCTATTTCTTGTAGACTATCCAGGCCTTCCCATCATACAGCAACGTCTCCAAGCTGACAGCCTTGTATATCTCCAGTTCAATGTATAGATGAAGACAGTGGTGATTCCATCAAGAGTCATGCAGCCGGCCGAAGACCTAGCTGACTTTGGAGACCAGGTGTCCCTCTTCCTCATCATCGATTTTGGTGCTGTGGCGGAGTGTACTGCATAAATAGGCTAAGTTGTCTACGGTCTTCAGTTGCCTACCGTGATTTGGATGTGGGGAACATATTATGCAGCTTTGTGCGGCGGCTAATACTTTACCACCGTCTTGTCCCTGCCGATGACCAGTTCGAAGTTGGCGCAGCTCGAGGCGAAGAGGTCTAGACTCAGCTGGATGTTTGCATCTGTCACGGTGTTGAGTGCGCAGTCGTTCGCGAAGAGCCAATCGTAGATGGTAGTCGTGGAGAGACGCGTGGGGGTCTACATGCGTAGGTTATTCGGAAGCTGACCATCGATCCTGTGGGCGATGCTGATCGCGGGACGCTCATCACGGTATGGTGTCCATCAGCATGGCAGAGGACATGAGGCCAAAGAGGATGGGAGCAAGTATGTAGCCCTACTTCACTTCTTTAGTCTTTGCAAATGCTTCTGAGTTGGCTTTGTTGTCCGTGACGTGCGTCATTTCGTCATGGAGGTAACGCATCTGTGCTTGAATCGCCCAGGACATCCTATTTCCTGCACGATTTTCCAGAGTCCATCGCGACTCGTGTCCAAGGCTTTCGTCAGATCTAAGAAAGTAGTTTAGAGTTGGGTCCGAATCACCTGATACTTGTAACTGACGGGCGACGAAGATCATGTCGATGGTCCCGCGGTGTCATCGGAAGCCACACTGGCTTTCCGGCAGAAGTCCTTGTCCTTGATGGCCATCGGGGTGATTGGGGAGGGTGTGAACGCAGGCCTTCCCGGTGATGTTCAATAGCGGGATTCCTCTGTGGTTGTCACAGACTTGCTGGTTACCTTTTCTCTTGTAAAGATGGATGATTTTCTCGTCCTTGAAATCCAGAGGGACTTGTCCTTGAAGCCTCAAAAAACCCACTGTTCGTGTAGGCCGGCGTACGCTCAATACCACCAAACTTAGACTCCATAAATCCAGCAGTAGGGTCAGGTCTACATTCCCTAGTTACGACTTATAGTGCACTTGACTAGACCGTTTTATGTCGCTGCAAACAAGTAATACGACGCATGAAGTTCGAACCACTGTTTTACTTTTAAGGGCAGCTAGCCGCCACTTTTTTCGCTGTAATAATGCGTCGCTTTCGGGTTATCGGAGTGACTGATATCATAACACTTCTTTGCCTAGAACATGTTCTTGATTTGACGAAATAACTGGCACGTTCGACTTGCAACCATGCAACATTTAGACCGTCGCGGTGTTTTGGTAGTCATAGTTTGCGGGAGAATGCGAACGCATCCTCAAATGGAATGTTTGTATATCAGGTTGCGGCGCCCGCAGTGGTGAGGGTGTGAAATGACCACCGCAGTCTTCGTTGGCGGTCTTCCCACAAGTGATTGCTTTCTCCTTTACTATCTCGAACGGCAGCATGAACGTGGGTACTTTCGGAGCGAATTCATTGTTAAGTGCAGACGTATATTTACGTGTAAATAAATATTTCCGCCGTCATCTAGTGGTGCGCCACCAATTTTTTCAGGAGTTGCACCATCAGGTGGATTAAATACTTCCCCGCTAGGCCCAGGACTAAAACTCTTATAAAAATTCGACGTTAAAACCCTCATTCCTGAATTGCCCGGTAAGACGACCGCGGCAATAGTTCTGAAAGTATTACTTTTCTTCCTAATCTTAGAATTGCATAGCATTGGGTCTGATACAGCATTGTGTTTGTGTTGAGGTTGTCTTATCGCGTGAAGACCGATCGTAAGCTTTCCGTTCGCGTCTGGACTTCGATACTTACAAGGGTTTTGGCAAGATCTCGTTCATATAGACATCACACTAACTAAATGATTATTTTTTACGCTCTCCAGAAATAGAATGGCATAGTGCATGCTGCATAAAACAATGTCCTACGAAGGTGGCCTGTGCTCAGGGGGAGGCGAGGGGCCAGGCTATGTTATATCCAATCTCGTTCATCATTGCTCCACTAGATGGCATAAATGACTCTTGGGTTGAGTTGATCAAGGTCCGCCTTGTCGGCTTTAAACGACACAGTAAGGTATCGCGTTTCGCGCGGGCCCATGTCGAACCTAGACATTTTCTGCTGGCAACCCACTTGTCTGAACCTTGTACGTGCTCATCACTCTTGTAGTCATAGTGAACGACTCAACTTATAACGACCCAGGATTTCTGTGGCTCAGCATTCCGACCTTAATAAACAATAGCCGGTCTTAACTGATTTGGAATTCGTCAAATTATCACTCCTAGGAAACGGCGCCTCCTTTTCCAATGTCCTCTGTTTGGTTTACTGAGCATATCACCGCCTACCCACGAGAGATGTCAACTGTTTAAAGTTTCGACTCTGATTTTCATTTCTTTGAAATGAATATTTTGTTGCCCCCTTTAAAACTTCCACTCTACCTGTTAAAATTGTAGCTGTACAAGACCGATCTATACAACCCAGCGAGCTGTTTTGGTTTCTTCCGTCACAACCGGCACGTTGGGATGATGCTGTTTGCAAGCATAGTTATTGATCGATATCTACAGGGTGTTATTTCGTCTTGAAAGTCGACAAAGACCACATGATCTCCCATCTGTACTCAGGAACACAAATTTCAGAGGAATCAGGCCCTTCGATTATTCTGACCACCAAATGTTTTTTTTGTTTTTGTATTGAGGAAACTTCATTAGTGTGTTGATGTACAGTTTTCAGCGCACAAAATTTTTTTATTAGTGATGCCAAGCCATCTTATCATGGTTTCCCCATACTGGGAAAGAAAAGTGTCTCAGACTTGGTTGTCCGCTCTTTTTTATTCTACGTTCCTCATAGGTCTGCCTTATATCATTTACTGCTGCGCTAAGGCCATCTATCGGTGATCAGTCCCAGTGTCTTGTCATTTCTGCTTCTGCCCTCCACCAGATAATTAAGCCACTGTAGTTTATAGCTGCTTGTAGATATTGAAGCTGCCGTAGGTAGCTTGGTCTTCCTAGGGTCCTTAATCGATCATTGACCGCTTTTGACAGGAAGAACAGCTATGTAGACTTGATTTAGATTATGACGCCGAACTCCACTACCTAAGACCGAGGGTTTCATAACCTGTGCTAACAAGCCGGTCTCACCTTTGCACGTGTTACGACGCTGACTGAAATGCCAACTCGAAGTGATTTATCTGCTCAAGCTGGGGGTCCGCATTCCCAAAATCTGCGACGAATGCTCTATCCCAGTCATGGAAACAGCGGTTGAGGCCCACTTGGTGTCTTGTCAAGCATAATCGGTCACCAGTCTCATGAAATTCTGAAATGCGTTTTCGGTTGGAAGGAGTTGTGTTAATCGATTTGCAACTTGACCATCGTGCAGCATAGTCCCGAGATATCTCGGTCGCGCCAGGGTGCAGGCTTCCAAATGCACTCCCCTCCAGCTTTCTGCGAGGTACTCGCTACAAAGTAGCTACTTAAGTACTATCGACGTCGCGCTCATTTTTGGATTCCTTGAAGATCCAGACACTGCAAAACGACATGCTCAGGGTTGTCCCTTCTTGTGCTCGTCTGGTAGGAAACCACCCTGTCTGATTTTATGTTCGACGAGAGAGTATCGGTCTACCCGGCCCCCTGTTGTACTTGCGTTTACTGTCCCAAAACTGCGTGCTGTGTACTTTCTTCGTAAGGGAAATGACAACTTCCTGCGCGCTGTTAAGAAGAGCCAGTATAGGGTTTGCGAGATTGTGCAGTTAGTGTGTTCGGTTTTGTTTGCTTCATGCAAAGAATGGTTAGACCTGCGGACGCGATAACATTTGAACGAATATTTCGCGACCGTAGAACATCTGATAACCAGAGACCTTTAAAAAAGTCGGTGTGCCCGTACCTCGAGTACAAGACTGGGAGAATGCGCGGTTCGTTGCATAATGAGCATGGAGGTGGATATCCATGACTAAAAAATTACACTGAAGCAGTTGGGAAGAGGCGCATCCACAATACGACCTCACCTGACTGAAATTTAGAACTATGCCGCAGGATGATCGATATTACGACCCTAGCTAGATAATCTTTCCTAGTCGTTAACTCCATGATACTGGTCATTGACTGTATGCGAGGCCTCGGGCTCCATGCGTGCTACGGTTTGGGAGCGACCTACCACTTCCGCACTATTCCGTCGAGTACTGTCTTATCCTCTGGAACGGATGTTGATGACGCTCTGTAGTCTTTAGGGCTACAATAGGTGTGCGGGACTCCAGTAAATGCGGCAGTGTTTGCAAATTCACTGATCCCTGTCGTGCGTTCGTTACCTTGTCATGCCAGTGTGACGTCTATTCTTTGCATTCCTGTCCTGCATCTAGGGGCTTGTTGAAGGTAAACCGGGCGCGCTCACTGAGCATGTTCGTAATTTTCTCTTGTCCAGCGTACCGACCAATCGAAGTCAATTATAACATGGACATGACTAGGGGAAGCAACCTCCCAGTGAGTTATCCCGTAAACGTTAGTATGCGGCAGAAAGCTAATCCTATGTGAGTGGGGATCTTTGTGCTCCTGTGAGGCGTATGATTCATGGGTTTGAAGTCCGTTTAAATCCTTACAGTGTTCTTGGTGCAGGTCTTGCGACATCTCTCTGAAAGGTCACTACCTACTGAATTTTAACGGATAATGGGAGACAGGAATCATCTGACCATGCTGCGCATATACACCTTGATGAATGTAGAATTACAGACGACTCGAATGCGGCCACGCGTACGGCAATCGTTCAGAGTTCGAGGCCTTAACTGTGGCGACGTTAGATGATTTTCAGTGTTTTCATTTTCGTGTAATGATAACTGGTATTGACGGACATGACCTTTAATGGAGTTACTAGCAAAGTCATTTCGGGCTTCATGTTTGCTTGTGGGGCAAGGTACACCCTAGGACATCCGTAGGTGCGTCACCACTACAGGGCTGCATCGGCTCCCGTTCATGCTCATCGGCGTCACTTCGTGTCCACAGCCTTTTCCATCACCGGCATTTATGCAGTATGCTTGGGGATGTCGGTTGATCGATCGGCAACATGGCCTTCACGCGCGGCCTGCTGGAGTTCACCCTCTGCCTCTTGCGCGCAATAATGCAGCCAACCTCCCGTACTTCCTTCTGGCCGCGACTCATTAATCTTTCGAGGTTAGTGAATGCAAGCACGTACAGAGTAGAGAACGACCCAGACAAGTTTTTCATTGGGCGAATTAAATCCTCCAGGTTTGCAGTCGCAAATAGCCGATAGCGATCAGGGGTTTTTTTACGTCACGATAGGGCTGAGTTCATCGATAGGATCGGATCTTGGAACAGCACATAAACTTTGACGATATCCCAGACATAGAGTGGTGCCTCAGTCCTGTAGGCTTCCAGAACAAGGATCACCGTGTAACGGTTGGTGCGCCTCTGTCGGCACACGTCAGTTCGTTCCCCGTGAGCGATTATGCCCACCGTGTGCCTCGCAGCATGGTGGATGCAGGGACGGTGACTTGCACGGGAAGTAGTTTATAGTAAAATAGCAGGCTTGCACACTATCTGCCGCACTCTCTTCTCCCCAACCCTCCTGGGTCTGGTGTCAAGACAGAGTCCGAAAGGCCGGAGGCGGATCCGGGACACTGACTGACAAGCGTAAACAGCGTGCCGTGCACGTTGGGTCTGCGCACGATGTGCCAGGTTTTCGCAGAAACACTATGTGGTCGAGTGAGCGCGAGTGTCATATAGGTTTCATTAAGAGGTCCTTGGAGCCTGACTCTCCGTTCTGAGAGGAGGATTGACTCATCTCGTCATCCCTCAAAGCCACGGATTTTAACGCACCGTGATAGCTTAAAAGCGCGTCAGACTGCTTATAGCGAAGAAATGCGCCGGTCTGCCGTGCGAACGGAGTTCCCAGGTCGACCACACTCCCTCTTCCCTTTCTCGAGCACCAGTCCACTGTCTGAGCCGGTTAGCCGTCTGATTTCGGAGTTGGGCACAAGTGACAGACGGAGCTACATGGTACGGCCACGCATGTCACATACGTACAATGCACCAAAGCTCAGAAGAAAAGGAAGAAGAAGAAGATACGATCGCTGGAACAAGGACCCTATTAGTCTGACGTGTCGAATTCTCACTCGAACCCATCGTCAGAGACAGTCACAGAAAAGGTGTTCACAAATTGAAGGCCGGCAGCCCGAACCTCAATTTCGTGAGTGTCATAGAGACCACATTAAGGAGCCATTCCACACACACGAAATCGCCTGCTCGCTTGGTTTTAGTTGTATTGCTAGTTGGCAACATTCCAAGCCACGACGTTTATCGCATAGTGATAGATTTACGCATGGCAGTTTTATTATAGTAAGGCTGATGACCAAGCTCAGATCCTTCAGAAGATAAGGCGGCTGGAATAAAGCCCTCGGAATTTCAAAGACGCTGATTTCAGCACAAATATTCATATCAACTTTCGAACCGTATCTGAAAAGGTCTGTTTCGAAGAATTCACTCCAAGTTTGCGCCTTAATTCCCCCGGAAACTAATAAGAAACGGGAGTTTATATACCAGAAAACACACGAGGAAGGCTGGGGAATCCATTGATGAGCCGAGCCCCTCGCAGCTGAGTCAGGCGGCCGCACGAGATCGGCGAAGCGCGCGTGTCTGTGTTTTTAGCTAGTACCTGTGTTGTCAGTATGGTAAATAATTACACAGTTGGTCGTGAACGTCTTCATCGACTATCGGCAGTTCCCTGGCACCTGGTTCCCTGCCGGTAGATGCGCTCGCACTCCCGTTGGGTATACAGGTCGTAAGCATGGCTGACCAGTTATCCTCGTCTGTTTGATCCGCTGCCATTCTCTTGTTAGTTAAAATCCTGGTCGAGTATTTGTTGTTGACCAGAGGGTGTAGTGGTATGCCTAGGTGCGGGTCCGGGCGTGCCAGATACTTGTGCCCTCTCCCGCCCGCGGTCTTCTTGACTGTGCCTGGATACCGGCCCCAAGTGGGGAGGAGGGGTGCGGTATATGCTGCGCAAGTCCATTCTCACTATATACCAGTTCACGCGCAAGTCACCGTGTCGGCTTCACCTTTCTGTGGAGCACACGATGGACATCGTCAGTTGCGACAGTCGAACTGTCACATTAGTGACAGTGGCCATTCGGAATGCTGAAGAACACAAGGAACGACCCCCCCCCCCTTGGTGTTTGACCGTCTCGACAACTATGGTGTCATTATCAATCCTCCCAAGTGCATTTCTAGTATGGTTTATCTTGAATTCTGGCCACGATGTTAAGTCTGAAGACTTGCGCCTTCTGACATCCAGGGTTGAAGACAATTGTGATTCCTCTCTGTCTACCTCCGAACATCAGTTGCAACGGTTCTCTGGCGTGTTTAACTTTTATCGCCAGTTTCTAGTGAACTATACTGACGTTATACTGCTGCTCATCAACGTACCTTCTAGCCCCAGGGGTTCCCTGAGTTTACTGGTGATACATTGTCTGTTTTCGAGGAAATCCATGCCCCCCTCACTGACGCTACCTTATTGACGCATCCTATTCTCAACCTCAATCGCCCACTGTAGAAGCCTCAATCGTAGTTATAGACGCAGTTCTGCAACAATATCTTGAGGGTTCGACCCCGCCATTGGCCTCTTATAGGACACTCACCGACCGGAACTGAGTGCAGTGCCATTTTCTGGTCGTGAAGATTCCCGCCATTGTCTTGAAGGTAGTGACTTTACAATTTTCACAGACCACAGCCGCTAAAGTTCGTTCATTAACCCCTTTAAGAAGAGTATAATCCGAGACAAACTGCCTATCTTGTTTACATCTGGTAACCCATCCAGATGTTCGCCACATTGATGGCACGACAAATGCGGTCTCTGGCGTGCCACCCAGACCTTCCCCTCCACACTCCAGCTTTCGCATGAGATCGACATTTCTGTCATGGCAGCTAAGCAACAACAAGTCAATTGCCCTAGCGACGAGTCCGTGAGCGGTCGCCAGTTCGCGGACGTAACTCTGAACACAGGTACTAGTACAGTCGTTTGTGACGTCTGGACTCCTTCACATCGCCCATTAGTGCTCGCCTCGTTGCGGTAAGCTGTGTTCCACTCTCTTCATGGACCCTCCCACCCAGGGATAACAGCCTCACAGAAGCTCCTTGCGGAAATGTTCGTCTAGCCTGACGTGAATAAGGTTGTCAAGACTGGATCATGATCGTGTCTAAGCTTCCAGAAGAACGAGATAGGACGCCACAGCGAGTCTCTATCAAGCACCTTTCGCAGTGCCGACGCACGGCTTAGTCATGTTCTTTGTGCCAAGAGAGGGAAAGACGACATGTACAGCACCGCTGGGCAAAGGCCTAAGGATTGTTCTTTAGGATTTCTCACGCGATGTCGGGATCTGCCTGTCCATATAGATATGAAACTTTAAAATCCTCAGCTTATATAAAAGATTTACCATTCTGAAATGAATCTAGCACATCATTAACAAAAAGGCGAAATAAGGGCGGGCCGAGCACCATACCTGACTGACTTCACTCCTCACGCAAGTGGGATTCGAGGTAGCATTGGGACTCTTAAACCGTTGAGTGCTGACTCTCTACCTCGCGTTCCTCTAACTTCCCTACCCCCTGATCCTTCACCTTTCCCAGACTCTCCCTATTTTGTTAACTACCTGCCTCGCCATGCCCGCAGATGGCAACTGCAACCTCGTCTCCTTCTTCCAACTTTTACACCGCAGAGGGCCCTCATGTGACTTCTTCTGTTCCTCCCGTCTGTATCACACGCAGTGGACACCTTGTACGCCGTCCCGAACGTGCGGTTACTCATATTTTTAAGGCATGAACACTTCCTTCGGTGTTGCTACACGCCGCCTTCGGTACTATGGCTATCTGCTTTCACGGTCTCCGGCGCCACGGTCTACGTACGCCATTTCCTGTCCGTCCATGCGCACGACTTGCGAGACCGATCGATATTTCCCTCTTCACCGATTGACCGCAGCCAGACGAAGTTCAAGCGCATGCATTTCGGCCGACATTAGCCTAGTGAAAACTCTAGCCGCGACTGCTTGCGATGCTTCCTATGTGCTTTCCGCCTCAGCCTAGTCTTGTCCACATACCTGTCTCCCTTGCCTTTTCATGTTGGAACCTTTAAGTTGCCAGCTATCCTACTTCGACACCTTCATTTCTCAACTAATCTGTCCACATTGCTACTGCACATGCACATTACGCATCGCCCTGGCCGATCATTTACGAGTTCATCGCACAGAGACTGACGAACCAGTGCCTGGAGCACCAAAATACACCCGTTATCACCGTCCCAACGGTCCGCATTGCCCTGGCACATTCAGCCATCACATGGGCTTGATCGGCCACACGCGCCTACATGAAGACCTGCGACATCACACGTATCACATATGAACACCTCCAACATCAAACACCGCAGACACGAACGAGACAACTTTCAAGTAAGTCGGAAGTATGCTTTTCGGCTCCTCTTTATGAGATCTGAACAACCTATTCCCATTGAGTGGAATCGTGGTGTGTGCGTACATGGGTCAGGTATTACGTGTGACATGCGCAGACGGACTGTATAGCCATCTCTCTTCATCTCAGCATCAATTGCATGGCCGGCCCGTGAAGAGATTAGTGTACCGGGAAGGCAATAGAGAATGAGTTGGACTATCTCACCGCATATTTTTCCCTTTGTTACAGCTGGCACAGTCGAATCTATCGCGGTGTGCTAAAAACCGTGGCTTGGAAGGTTACAACCGGGAGATTCGAATCTAGCCTCACGGTGAGCCCAGTTGTGGACTGGTGGACTAAGAGTCAGACTGAAACAACCCCGTCTTAATGCAGTCTCTGTGGCACTCTCGCGGACATGAGTTCCGAGTCACTCACCCTCCTATGTGTGTACAATTGGCGGCCCAGATCGTGTGTGTGGCACGCCCAGAAGAGCTTTCAAGTACCTGACAACAGGCCGGCTCGTGCAGTGGACTGATGTCAGGGAGGAGAAGTCCAAATATGCCAGCGTATATTCCACGATATAAATATTCTGGCGCGCTTAGATCTATCATGTTACGCCAAAAGCCGTGGCTTGGAAGGCTGGCAGCTGACGGGCCAATCCGATCCTACTCTTAGGACGGGAGGTTCCTAATTAATGCGGCTTCTATTGCACTCCCACTCATTTGGATTCCGAGCCGCCCTCTTTTCTTTTTCTATGAAATTCAGGTCTTTTGTGTATTGACCACGGTGTCTGGTGGAATGCCCAGGTTCGGCTTCACGCCGCGCCAGACGTACACACCCGTCTGGCCTCCTGTCTTCTTGTCGTTGTCATAACACCGGACCCGGATGGGAAAAGATGCGACAGTGTGGTAGATGCTGCGCGAGTCCCTGCACCCCCCTGGTGTGGGACACATGGTGGACACCGTCGAAAACAGCGATCGGACTCTCAATTAAGGTTGTATGTTGGCGGGCATCAGGAATGTCCTCGCCGATGGTTGGAATGGAAGCGATGGTAGTAGTCGTCGACGCGGCAATGTAGAATGAGATGTTTGGATTGTTCGTCGAGACAACAGCAGGGATTGTTAGATTGTTGTTACATTGGGTCCGAAGATGTCCTACGAGGTCGATCCGCACGCGGAACGTCCGCTGACAGCATGAACAAGATGGAAGCAGTTGGGTGCTGGAGTTGTAGGTCGGAGGCCCCTGGGATTTGAAAACTACTCATTTGGCTTTGGCAGCGGCAATCCTGTTGGTGTCCTTGATTTCTACTCCAGTCTGCACTGCCCCACTCCAGAAAGGTCTCTCATGGGTGAGATCCTCCCAAGTCTCTGGGTTGATTTGCGAATGCTTGAGGGAGGTCCTCATATTGCATCTATAGCGCCGTTATTGTAGTTTTTGTCGGCTATCACGTGTAGTTGCGTCATCGAAGAAGAGTCGCTTGGATGGGCGCTCATCAGTCATCCGCTTGAGGTGGCCTCTCCGGCGTATTTGCAATTGTGTCACCATGGTCTGGATGTTGAGAACTTCGATCCGTTGCAGGACCTCCGTGTCGGGTATACTGTCCGGCCACCTCAGCTTTCGTATTCTCCAGAGAGTGATAATATGGAATTGATCGAGTCTCTCAGCCCGTTTGTCTTAAGTAGTCCAGGTCTCCGCTTCATGTAGTGGCGCTGTCAAGATGACAGCTTTGCTCATTGTGAGGTGGGATGGAGACATTGGCGCTTCCACACTGAAACCTGCAGTCGGTTGAAGACCTGGTTGACTTCGGCGATCCAGTAGGTCACTTCGTTGTCAATTTTGGTGCTGCCCAAATAGGCAAAAGTGCCCACGATTTTGAGTTGGGTGTCGTTAACACACTGATGCGATGGTCGCTGTATCCATGGCTTTGACGGTCGACTTAACTTCTATGATCTACTGTTCCTTTTTCAAACGTCACGATTTACCATCCTGATGAATGCCTTCCACTGTTTGATCATGACAGGTAATTCTTCTGACTCTTGCCGTTGCATACATCTAAGGACTTAATTTTTGCACCATTAGATAGTTGTGCAGACAACTGTGTGTAAATATGCGGGTGCCATCTTGACGTCCTCAAGGCAGTTTCACTTGCTGTGCCCCTCGTAAAAGTCAACTTTCTTTTGTTTGCGTGACTGCAGACGCTTTATTGGAACAGGGCATATGTGTGAACGGCAAAAAAAGACAACCTACGAAACCGACAACCGGAATGATTCTAAAAGGTACTCTTGAGACCTGTGCAAGTTCAAAAGACCTAGTGACCTATTTCTGAACAATTTCCATTTAGATACCCGCGTCATACACTTGTTGTTGGGACTTATACCAGGCACCCCGCAACGAACTCCGACAATCCGAAATCCACAGGTTCTCCATTCAACAGCGGAATACTGCGGGGTGGGGGATGCACTGGTTTTAACATCTAGCTTGCACCTGTCTCAGAGGCCTTTTTAAGAATGGAAATCATTTATGCCGGAAATTCCGAAAAAAAGAAGAACGTACGCAAACACGGTTTCCTCAGCTGTGTCAACCAATCCGAAACAAAACGATACGCTATGGAGCTTGCTGTTAATGAGCATCAGTGTCTGCTGTGAGAAAATGGCGATCAGAGCATAAAAAATGCCTCAGAACATCCCGAAAAAACGAAGAAGGTCACGTTAGGAGACAGAAGTACACTGAAAGCAAAAGTAGTGCTGCTCAAGATCGCAAATGACTAAAAAACCTTAGTGAGTGCGGAACCATGCCTTGGCTGTGCCACACCAAGCCTCCCCAAACCAGAAGTCTCTGCGCGCAAGAATAACCCACAAGGCTCACGACTTGATTGCGGTAAATGCATTGTTATAAAGGCCATGCATGAGTCTGGTTCTGACACCCTAATGTACAGACTACGCCATGACATAGAAATATTCCACCAATATCTCAAATCCCTCTTAAAAGGAGACGAGAAAGTTACCATATTAAAGGCTATTTAGGATGAATCCAATAAAATACTTAACAGATGATTTAGACCAACCGAAACTGCCAAAAACTGTCTTACAGAAAGAGGAACAAGCACAGCTACTGCTGAGTAGGAAATCTGCATTTCAAAATGCTCAGCCAACAATTTTTTCAAGGGATTTTTCACCCATGAGAGGGAGAAATGGGGATGGATCGAAGAGAAAGTCGTCAGGAGATCCAGCCTGGGCTAGACTAATCCCAAAATACTGGACGGAAAATTATACATGTCCAGAGGTCATTTCTTCGGAGACAGACTTTGACACTAACAGCCTATGCGTAATGGACACCTGTCCGACTTGATCAGCACCGGCAGGCTTTTGCATCATTCAATCCAACGAGATGGACGAACGCCTGTAAATCGGAGTTACTCAGGCCAAATTGAGATTTTTTTACATTAGTTCTCAAAATCTCGTTCTGAAGGTCGACGAACTAAAGGTGCTAATTTCAGAACGAAAACCCATTTCGTCGTCATAACGGAAACGTGACTCAAAGCCGAAATAGCGGATACCGAGATTTCCATACGGAGATGCCAGCTCTTTCACAGGGACTGTCAAAGCAGACAGGTTGGTAGGGTAGTCAAATATGTAAGGACAGGAATTTCAACCGTTGAACGAGCGCATACGCATCTCCTTGAATATGAATCCATTTGGATAGAAATAAAGAAAAGTACTTCACAAAACCTTGAATTCCTGACGGTTTACAGGCCATCACACATTTCGTGTACAGCGGACGAGTCACTCCTCCAGTTGGTCGAGGAAGTAGCCAGCCACCTAGAGGTCCTTATTGCTGGAGCTTTCAGCTATAAGCTAAATAGCCTCACAGTCAACCTCCCACTGACACCAAGTGTAAACATACCAACGAGATTTGGAGAGAACCAGAGAGCCAGTTGCTTGGACCTAGTTTTTGTGAAATACTTCTCCAGTATTGACGAAGTGCATTCCAGTGACCTCTCAATGAGAATGGCCATACTACGCTACTGTGCGACTTATGTCCGGAATTGGAGCTGTTTGCTCAGGAGAGATCCTAAAAACGACTGCAAATCGTTTAAGGCGATTTCACCAGATCTGATTCGGTGCTGTTGTCCAACGAATGTACGAAAAAAGACCATTCGTTCTGCCCGGTTGACAGTAAATCTTAGCCGAGCTAAAGAAGGAAAACAAAAAGGGGAAATATTCAGGGAATCTGGGTTACCAGAAGACCTCAAGAAATTTCGTCGCCAACGAAATGCAGTCACAAATGGATCTGTCAGGGGAAGAAGAACTACGAATCCAGAATCGTCCCGCAGGCTGAACATAAGCCCAAGATTTTATTCACTATATTAACAGTCGACCTAAATAAAAGCACCCACTTGCAATACTTAGGGATGATAATGATTAAGAAACCGTTAGAAATGGTGAGGAAGTCAAACACTTGTACCGGTTTGTGGCCTCGATATCCATCAGGGAAATTGAGTTTCAGATTCACACTGTCATCAGGGCTGTTGTAAACGCCGGTTCCCTGCTCGAGTCTATACATTTTCCGGCATCAGCCAACGAAAAAGAGTTGTAGAACCTCAGAGAAGCAAAGTCGTGGGGTCCGAACAGTATCCCGACAAAGATCCTGAGGGACTTGTAGGACAAACTCGTCAAACAACTGGCACATACCTTTCATTCACCTTTTGAATTAGGGAGACTGTCATTCGAATGGAAAATAACAAATACCTACCCGATGTAAGAGGGTGGGACTCCAGTTAATGCCAACAATTATCAGTCAGCCTAACTTGCATTTTTTGTAAAATAATGGAAACCATAGCTAAGAGGGCTCTTGCTTTTAACGCTGGTAAGTGTGTGGTGCTAAGACTCCATACCAGAAGGGCCAGTGAGGAGGATGACTTCTTCGTATACCTCCCTGATGGTCAGTTCCTTTCAAATGTTGAAGAACAGGTGGATGTCTGTGTTCTAATGACCTCCTAGAATACACCATCGCATTGGTGTTTAAAGGCAGCAAAACGCGCGACAGAGGTGTTATTAGGCAGTATGTTATTACCGACAAAGACAAGGGAGACTGGGCTGGTCATTTCTAGGCCATTGCCAGGCAATTTCAGCCTTTCATTCTCTCAGGAGTTGCGACAACATGTAAGATTTCAGGTTTTCGGGCTGGTACTTACCTATAGGATCTGTAATTTCACCATTTGAATTTGGCTGTTCTGTGGTAGACGCCGATGTGGGTGGGTTGAGAACACACACCCGTCCATCTCCACCACATGGCATTTCAGGGAGTCGATATCTTACCTCCGAGGTTCCGCTGGGACCAAAGGCCCAACTCCCTACAAAAGACCCAAAACTTTAGTCGGTTGTTGTGGCAGGAAGGACACTATGCTGCTCACCAGTGGCGACTGGGAAACGCCTGTCACTCCGGTTGTCGCTGACGTAGAAGGTGCGGCCAGAGTTAGAGCCGTCAGGGAGACTGGTTTCACTGACCTTCGGGCTGACCCGTTTTGTCTGTCTGCTCTGCTGGGAGACGAAGAAGCAGGGCAAGAGGCAGCGACGGGCTTGGGCATGAAAGATTGTGCACTTTTCGTTGATGGCGGCTGTTCTGGGATGAGTTGAAGGAGTAGGTCGAATATGTCGGGCAGGTGACCTCGGTGGGCTCCGGGTTTATGGACAAGCTTCACGATCGCAAGCTTCAGGCGCTAAAGGGGCGATACGAGAGAAATTGTAGGAGCTTTGAGTTCAGCAACTAGCAGTTTGACGAAATTGCGCATCTCCAGAAGTCATTCGACCATCTTAAAAATTTGGGCGACCGAAATAGAGCCAGAAGCAGGTGCCAAAGTATGCTGCACTTCTGGCGAAAGCTGTCCATCCTCAATGCCTGTAGAGTGGGAAGGAGGAAGAGTGACGCTCGTAAGGAGTCGCCAATTATCAAGTGTTCAGGCACCTCAGCAATTCTTCTGGCCAGGCAAGTGGCAGCCGTTAAAATTCTTAGTCCACATTGCGCGCGCGTGTAGGCTTTGTCGGCTGCCTACAACAAAGCAGTGAAGGCCGCAGGGTCGATTGGCCTCGAGCTCCCCGCAGGCTAGTCATCGATTGACAGGGAGCATGAGACGGAGAGAAGGAAGGGAAGAGTAGGCGGCGTGCATGTGACCACGAAGCGGACCGTTCCAGACTAAATTAATGTCAATAGCTTTACGGCAGACCATTGCCCTTGTTTTACAATGTGACATTTTTGCAACTTGTGCGTCAAGGAGAGGCAACTGGTTGTTGACTTTCGTTTTTCGTGTTGGACTGGATGAGCAGAAAGATAGAGTTTGACAATGCCTTTGAGACCTAGGCCTCCTAGACGAATGTGTAGTCGACGTAGTTGGCTCACAATTTCGGGACGTACAGGCTGAAGGCTAGTCGCTTGACAGTTCGTCCGTCGGTTTCGACGATGACCACCGTGTGCCCCACAGACTGCATTGTGGGAGCAGGGACGGTGACTTGCGCAGGGGTTTATAGTGCCGGTAGACTTGCGCTGCATCTACCTACACTCTCTCCTCCTCCCCCGCCTGGGCCCGGTGTCAAGACAGAGTCAAGAAGACCGGGGACGAGGGAGGCCGCAGGTGGATGGTTCGGACGGATCCTCACCTTGGCGTTCCACCACACCCCCTGGTCCACACAACAATAACCAGGATTTCAACCAACACCACAGAGATTTGGAGGCTGGCACGGCCGAAGCCGCACCTGGGCGTGCCGCCAACGCCTGGCTCGGATCCCACACTGTGGTGGGAATGCCATAAAGGCCACATTAAAAAGGAGCCATTGCAGCCTGACTCTCAGACCGCCTCCCGTTAAGGAGGAGGTCCAAGTTATCCCGTCAGTTGGCAACCTTCCAAGCCACGGCTTTTAGCGCACCGTGATAGCTTCAAGCTTCAATACACTGTGGGAATACCCACGTTGCACCCTCATGATCACTCTAGGTTCTTCATGCAAGTGGATAGACATTGGTCCACTTTGCACTAACGAGGATATCCTGCAGCAGATACGCTGTTAGAAATTATCATTCGCTACCTTAGGCGACACCATCTGAACCTGTTAGAGCAGCCGAAGCTGTAGTGGCAGTAAGTGATTGTAATACGCTGACGCCTCTCGCCAAAGGCGTCCTACGTACCCACATCCCGGCACCCAGCTTTCATTTGTGAGTTCACAAGGGCGTGCTCAGTACGGCAGCCACGTCCCGGTAACTGTCCTTGACCGGTTGTCTAAACCAGATGAGG
>CACRXP010000025.1:1697547-1713075 GCA_902702965.1 Spirometra erinaceieuropaei
CTACCTCGGGCCGTCTTTCCGCCGAACAAAAGTCGTGACACGTAGTGGCATTCGGCAGTCCCCTGAGATGATTCAGCGACTCTATTTAGGGGGCAGCACTGTTTACCCCCTCGTGGGGAAGGGGGTGAAAAATGGTGCCCTGAACATTTTTTGGTATAGCACGCCGTCAACAAGCTGATCTTGGCTTGTGGATGTAAAATATGCGGTAGAAGCAGAATGCGAAACAACAACAGCCACCCCGCCTTCATTCCCGTACCTCCTCACAGGCCACCAGAGTGACACTGCCTACTCTAGCAGTCTGGAATGTTCGTTTCCTTTTGGACCACCAAGTGGTAAACCGTTTGCAGAGAAAGACAGCTGCGATCGTCCGCGAAAATTGCAGTTCATCATAAGACCCGTTCCTTTCCGAATAGGGACAACCAGAGAAAGCGGATGTTGGATATACCGTTATTTGTAGAGGATGTCCAAAGACAGTACGACGAGATGTCGTAGTTTGGCCACCAGAAACGATGCCATGAGGCGACTGTCCTGTCTGCTCACGGGGCGTCAGTGACGGTTCTTTCTTCTATTTAAAGTCGTTAGCATCATCATCTATAGGGCCCATGTTCAGTGTTTTAGTGTCTATTTCCCCTCCTACAATCGGGAAGATGCATTAAGCCATTTGGGGATTTCTTATCAAAAGGAAGTGCCTTATTACACATTCGACACCTTATTACTTTGTGTAACAGTTTTAATCGCCCGAGCCTGCAGTTTTTTTTATCAGTTTAGGCCTCGAAGCTCCTCTTTTTAGTGCTCTCATCCACACTTCTCTCAACCGCGTTCTGATTAACAGCCTCAAACTTCTCCAAACTGAAGCAAGACATCCCTGTGTTGCTCAAAATGTTTCCTCATTCTAAATTTGCCAACAGTTTATTTGATTTCCGACCCGATTTCCTTAACCAAACGTTAGCAGAAAATTGCGATTCGCGAGAAAACCCATAATACATTTGTTCACCTCAGAATTCTGTACCCAGTTCTGTACTCAGTTCTGTTTTCCTATTCTTCTAACTATCTCACATCGTTTTAAGTACAATCTTTGACATCTGTTGTTTTTAACGAGCTTCTGTAACCAGATTTGACGGATTTTCTTCCTTACCTGAAACTTCTAGGTTGCCAAAAGGAACCCAATATAGATTCGATTTGTAAAACAACCTAATGGAAGTGAACGACCTAATGAAAAATGCAATTGCCAACTTTAACGTCTCGTTCATCAGTCGATTTTCGTTCTCCTCTTCCACACCTTCTTGTCATTGTTTAATCGGTATTTGTAAAATTGGTAAACACTTCGTTTGTCAATGAACTACACTCCCCCATACTGTCGAAAACGTTGACTCGATAATCCTAACTTCATCCTTGCTGCAATTAAGTTAAAATTTCGGTTGGATCTCAGTCCGTAGCCGTACCTGCAGTGGACAATCACCAGCCTGATCCCTATCTTTTAACCGCGACCCCTAATCCTAAACCGCAAACCCTTAACCCTCAACCTTAACCCCTAACTCTGACCCCTAACCCTTAACCCTAACCCCTAACAGGTATGACTACGAAATGAGATCGTGCCTAATTTCCCTTTCAGTGACTTCCCACTGTCACCAAGCGTCTCCGCTCCAGGATGTGGCCGTATTCTGGAGATACTTTCAAAAGGGGTACGGTTCAAAAGATGCTGGACTTGATCTCGTCTTGCTCTACTCAGCCAGTATGCGTTTTAGCTTATTAAACTCTCTTTCAATAAATCTTGGGCGACTGATGCTTGCTGTACTGCAAAAATGCCCAGATTTCGACTAATTTTGTTCTTTTATCTTTCTACCCAACTGATTATTTACCTCTTCTTATAAAGCCCACTGAAAGAATTACCCTAGACATTATCACACTACTTTCGACTATTCTCTCACCTCTACCCAACAACACCAAAGATGTCGCTACTTTCGCAGCCGATTCTGTTCTTAAAGGCCTAGTCAAGGGTTGTTGTGCGTATGCATGCCCATTTCTTTAGTTATTCCTCCAGTCTCGATACCGTTCCACGCCGCCTTCACCATCAGAGCGCATTCAACTCTCTTCTCTGGGTTATTAACTGCCTTGAGATTAATTTTTTGTTCTGAATTGAAATGACCTAATCCGGGAACCAGAAGTATATTCATCTTCTTGCTGATTGCAGTGTGATTCAAGGTTTCAATTCATTCCCTCACTTAGTTGCACGTAAATCGACTATCTAGGATCACCCAAGGGTTGGGAATGCATTACGTGTGCTTATTGATCACCTTGACAAAGAAAATTGATCGCAATCTCCAAAATATGTCTTGATAGTAGCTCAGTGTGGTCACCAGAAAACAGTCTCCTACCAAACGGCCGGAAGTCAGTCCGGTGCGTCTTTAACTGCGACATCCTCTCAGTGCTAGATCGTTGGATAAGCATCCCGGTGAAGCCCCATCTCCCTGGTGACCTGGTGTTAGTCTATCTTCCAATCCCTCGTCGTATTTTAAGGCAAAATGAACTTTCAAAACGATTAGTAGAATGTCTCTATGAACTTAATGTTTGCGTTTCTGAAAAACAGTCTGCTATTAAACTGCCCTTCATGATTGCCCGTATTCTACGTCTTCACACACTCTCCCCATTTACCGGCTAAAGTCATTCGTACTTTAAGACCTGTCTTTCACATACCCTCTTATGTTGCCGGCCTGACTTATTTCTTTCCTGTGAATGCCGTAATGCGACGTCATCTTACAAAACTCAGACTCCTTATTAATTCAGTTATTACTAATTCCTCTCCACACCACTCACTCCATCCAGATTACTGCTTCGTCGTACCGCCCTACCCGACGTAGCTTCCGTTGCATATCCCGCTGTACGTCAGCATGCCATCATTGGCGCGATCTCTGACATGTAGTGAAACTGAGATCCGGAAACGGAAATTTAACTTGCCATGGTGGTAATCACACACCCATAAAGGTGTCAACATTGGGGTGTGGCGGCACGTTCATGTACAGGCCCACGCAGCGTCCACTTGGATCCGTACTGCCCCCGTCATTTTTCTAGCTGTATAACTAGTTCACACGCAAGTGACTATCCGTGCCTTCACCCTGCCATGGAGCACACGGTGCACAATTTCGACAATTGACAGCCGAACTGTCGTAGTGGAAAAGCAGCTCTAACCACCAAAAATCGGTAAGATGGGGTTTGGTAGCCTCACCTAATGGACAAAACACTGTTGGGGTTAGGTTTAGGGTTAGGGGTTATGGGTTATGATTAGGGCTAAAGGTTAGGGTTAAGGATAAGGGGTTATAGTCAGTGGTTAGGGTTAGGGGTTAAAACAGCCATTTCTCAACCATTCAAACTACAACCGTGCATTCCCATTAGCTAATCTTTTGCATACAACTACCTGACCTCGTCACCTGCGCGTTCCCCGGCTCCACTTGTGAAAACTTCTATTACCATAGGTTCCGTATTAGAGGTAACTAGGGTTTGTTTACTTCAGGTGGGGCTTCCAAACTCTATCCGACCCAAAAATCTAATAACTGTTGGCTATCATTCATTCTGTTAAACTGCTTGTTTATCTGCTTTTCTGAAGTCCGCTGAACAAGTTCACTTAGACACCATAATACTATTCTCATTCATTTGCATGGACTCCCCAGACGTCGCTGTTCTTGTACTCAAAGGCGCTCTCAGAGGCCTCGAAAAGCGTCGTCAGGCGTACATGTGTGCATGCCTCTGGTTATATCTCAATTCCCAACACAACTTCGCAACAGCTGCACCACCAGGAAAAATTCAGTTCTCCTGACTGTAGCTTCAGTTGGCGCGCAGACAACTTTTCTGTTCGAGCGTAGTCTGTCTAGTCTGACAGCCGTAAGCATGTTTATCTTCTTGTTGAATGTGGAATACTTTGAGGTTTCAGTCTAACTCCCCACCTCTCTTCACTCCGTGTCGATTATTTGGGGTTGCCCAGCGGCTGCCGAAATGATCTTCCTGAAAAAAAAACGAAGTAAACTCACAACATTTAAAGGCAAGGCTTGGATCATGTCTTAGAATAATCGACAGAGAACAACCTTCGTCTGCTTAACAGCCTGAAGTCAGTCCAGTGTGCTTGCAGCGAAGGCCCTCTGCCGCTCCTGAGTCCTTTGGCATACTTTCCAATAAAGTGCTACCTTTCCGGCGACTCGATGCTGGCCTATCCTCCACTTCTTCATCCACCCATCGTCTCAAAACCAATTTTGACAAGATTCGTACTTTTCTACTGCAAAGCCGGCGTTTACGATGGGGCTTTGTGAATGGCTGTATTACTTCGCTCATTTTCCTGTTTTTCCACTTTTCATGTGACTGCTAGTATGTCTCCTACCTTCCCTCCCAATGCCATAGTGCGAAGCCATTGTACAACGATCAGACATTTTGTTAATCAAATTATCACTTAAATTTTTCTCCACACCATTTACTCGATCTTAATCTTGATCATATTTGAACAGACTGCTCAACCCGAGGTGACTTCCGCCTCACACTATACGGTACGTCGACACACCATCGTTGGCGTGATTTCAGCCGTACAATGAGACGGCAATTTAGGCGCTGAGATTTGGCATAGCATAACACGTTTTTAAGTTATTTTTTTTATTCCGGCACTTCGTTACTGGCGTCTGGATCACTGTGATTGGATAATATTTCTGTCGCTTGATAGCTCCTCCGAATATCACGGCGGCGGCTATCCAAAGCAAACGAGTTCATACTTAACTATTTTGACTGAACGCGGTATTATAGCTGACGGAGAGAAGCACTACTCGTAGGTACATTTGAACCGTTCACTTCCAGTTTTGACCTACCTGAGCAAGAATAAAATTAGCACAGTATTTTGATGGACAGTTGTTGAAATAAGACTTAGGGAGACACCTCCACTTTTTGGTGTCCCACTGTATTTCAGTACCACAGGGTGCACCATCCGACATGACCCAGTTTTACAACTATTTGCAAAAATTGAACTAGTATTTCATATTTTTGGTGTGGAGGAAGAGGGAAAAGGGGCAGCCAGAAGTTTCTTCTGTCGTGGAAATATTTGAAGAGACATGCATACATGTCGAGGAGGTTAAGGGAATAATTCATATTACTGCCGACAATTCAACGGACTATTATATAGCCATCCTCAAGGACGCTGTAACGGCTAAGCGGTGATTGTGTACGCTCATACGCCACAAATTCAGGCCATATCCCAAGTTGTTAGAAGCAGGACGCCATTTGGTTAGGACGCTTTATTCTCTTTCAGAATAGTGAAGGGGAAAGTTGGCAACCGGACGCGGATGCGTCCGGCGCCACGGAGGCGGCGTCCGCGAGAGCGACGAGCCCTGTGTCGCCGAAGGTCGCCGCTGCAAAAGTGTCGCTGCAGATTGTTTACTCTATTGTTCTGGACTGTTCCCGCCTGTCTTACCAATCAGCGATATGAGTTGCATTGATTGGTCCCAAGCCCACGCGAAGGTAGTGACAAGCCTCACGTGGTGCAGGCAGGGAATCTACAGAATGCGTGGTGCAGACAGTGAATTGCAACGAGACAAATCGAAGCCGAGCAGACGTGCGTGCCATAGCAGGCTGTCGCTAGGACGTAGGTGCAGGCGCTAGCGAGAGGCGCGACGTAGCCATTATGACTGTCCACTACAAGGCCAGTGTGGGCTTTTATCATTTCTGAGGGTGCTGACAATAATAGCGGCACAAAGAGCCTCTTCTTCCTTAACATTTTACTTCGCAGGATCGTATGAAATGAGTGAAAGAGCTTCTTCCCCAGATGAAGCACTGCAATAATCAGACGCAGTGACCCAGTCAGAGCACGGTTGTAAAACACCATTTATTTTGTATGAGGACCTTAAGTGGACCCTTACCAATATCGGGATGTCTACAAGTGACCACATATAACGCAGGCCGCCAAATTACTAACATGTTTCTTTTTCTCCTAGTAGACGCTAAACCCAACACCGTTCGTCATTTCTGCATGCACCTTCTGTGATGTCTGAAAAACCAACACAGCAAAGGAACATCTCTCCGGCATGACGAGCTTAACAGCCCGTTAACCAATCTTACCACGGTGCATTTAAGTCGCCACGACGGCCTTTCCGTCTGTCGAGACTTATGGCACGAAGGTAAACGGTGCACTTTATCTCACTGTCCTTCAACGTTGCGGTTAGCCAACCCCATGGCCGTTAGTAAGAACTTTAAGAAATCTGTTCCCAAAATGGTTTAGGCAACAGCAAGTTTGCTTATCCACAATCCGGAGTCTATTGGATCAGGCAGGGTTTGACCTTAAATTAGCATGCGCAAAGAAGCTTTGCGCAAGAAACCCCTTAGAACCCAGACTGCTGCGCATAATAAAGGCAAAAATAGGGGTGCCTTGAAGCAGAAGGCACATTCAAAAAGGCCCAGAAGCAAGTGATATTCCGGACTTCTCACAGGAATTTACCCCCTATCCGTTCTGGGGCAGCAAAACGCAACACTGTAGAACAGGTGAAAACCCGTTGGATAGTTAGGGCAAGCATTGGATGGTGTTATGGCCGCAAAAAAGGTTACACATCGTGTCTGCCTGTTTCTTACTTTGGGGGAGAAAACTGTACGTCCTGGGAAAAACTAACTTTAGAAAACTTCGAGAAAAAAGCCTTCTCAGTATCGAAAACGTCACTGGACAAAAACAGCTGTTGGTTTTACTGCCGGGACTGTCCACTGCGAGTTCCGTCAGAGCGTGTTCACCTTGCTCTGCTGAGTCATCAGAACGTTTTGTGGTGCGATAAGAGGAAGAACATGTGAGGAACAACTTATCCCGGGCTGGCTGGGGGACGGGGGGGAGGGGAAGGGGGGAGGTTGTACGTACGCATAAGGTTGTGTATGATCGTCACCTCGGTCGTCTCGAGTATCCGCCGGATCACAAATGTGGAGTGACGTTGACATTTTTTAGACAACTCAAAATGCTTGGTTGGGGTCTACGCGTTAGTCGTTGTTAGCCAGGTGGGCCACAACTACGCCGGCGGTGAGCATTTTCATGCGTCGATTTGGCACATCTGAAGGAAATGGACCATGAAAGGCTTAAAAGTTGCATCTTGCTAATCCACTCTACAGCAAAAATTAAGAAATTGGAGAACCGAGTAACTGCATCTACGGTGGGAAATGATTAGTGGAGACATACCGAGACCGGCTATTCTCTCTTAAATTTGGAGCTTCAAAGATAGGCTCCCAAGTATGTCTTCAAAGTAAGCCGGTAGAAAGACATCGTTAAACCAAGATCAGTTGGCTGTGGGTTGCTGTGGTAATGCGATCAGACCGTAGGATGTACAAAGAAACTAATAATCATTTTATAGTCCTAAGAATTCTGAGTTTTCTCAGCCAACATCCATTGCCCTGTCAAATAGCCTGCTTTAAGGGATTTCCGGTAGAGATTCGTAGCCTCATTTCGGATTGTTCCACAGATTCCCTTCCAGCGTTGTCGCTCATTGAGTTTCGCAGTGCGGTATCCCTTCACGAGGCATTTATTAACAAGTAGGGTTCCTGAGGAGAACCACCAATAGTGGTTAGCTGGTCAGGGTTTCCATAAGTTATTAATGTTTGGAGCAGACTTCAAGAGGACTCAAATTCATTTCATCGATCGGCAACTGGTGCGTAGATGTATACTAACTAGTCTGTGCTCACAGGTGCAAGCAAAGTTTCAGGTGTCTCCGTACCTACCGCTTCGCCGGCGGCACGTCGCGTAGACTTGGTAATAACTGTTGGTACAACATTCGCAAGTTAATAATTTGATCTTCCCCAAGTCGGGTGCGGCTAGTTTAAAAAACCTAGACTCACTTCTAAAAAACAAAAACGGAAAGAGCCAAACCAAACGAGTAGGAAGTAAACAAAAACAAGAAAAATGAATAAACAGCAGCAAAAGGAGCCCAAGAGCAGCGGCTGCTTTTTGATAGTATGCCTGAAATTTCGATACATATCATACACGAAAGCAGTATCCCTCACCGTCAACGGATGTGCCTAAGATACAGCCTGATAGAAAGATCGGTAGCTTGTTCTACGTGAGCCTGCAGTAGATACGCTATCTCATAAAATATTAACGGAAATTCAGAAGTGTGTTTTCGACTTAAAAATATAACCTAAGTAGAGTTGGGATATTAATGATCGTGGGGCCGAATCCCAAGATATTTCAGTCATATCAGGATGTCGGCCTTTGAACGAGCCTCTTTCCGGCCGTCTAAAAAATTTACACTGCAAAAAATGCCCAATTAAATAGTCTGAATCTTTCCACTTGATTTTCGGCGTCCCATAGTTTCAAATATATTTTGTATAAACCCTTCACAGTACATTCTTTTTTACCAATTTGATAGAAATTACGTTTTCTTTGAATCTTATGTTTGAAGGAAAACTATAACTCGCACTCAGCATTTTTTTTCAATCCCCAAATAATTTCGAGTCCAACTTGCCGTTACACTTGCATTGAGGGTTTTCAAACTGCGAGATCCATATTTTTAGTTTAAAGAAGTTAACACATCTATACGCTATTAAGAAGATATCTTATTTGGTTGGTGGAAGTTTGCAGGGGATTTGAACCATATTGTATGCTTTGCCATTGACATTAATAAATGTAGAGATACACAATTTAACGAGTGGACATTCCACGGTCTGAAGAAATCTGGTAATTAAAAGCGTTTTTGAAACCGAAAAGTACTATTCCTTCAGATATAAAATGGAAAAAAGACGTAATTCTCTGCCCAGTGAGTAAAAGACCAAACACTATCTACATGCTTTTTGCGAAATGTGTTTCAATCTAAAAGGGCATTGAACATCGATGAGAAGAATTGATGCTGGCTAAGCAGCAACTTTTGCCTAGTGCAATAATTGCAGGCGCCCGGAAATAATCTTATTCTAAAGCTGACATTCTGATATGACTGGTATACATCGGAGTTTTGCTGCATGATCACTAATCTTACAGCGATACCCAGGTTATCTTTTCGAATTAAAAACACTTCAGAATTTTGGTCAACAGTATACTAGATAACAGATTGACTGTGTATATTGGTGCGAGAGCTTTACTCCCACAAAGGCGCATTGTCAGTTGATGGGTGGGTAAGTTGGATCTGAGAGGACTTCTTCCGAGAACTTTAGGAAAACGTTGAGAAAAAGTTATCCGCCAGACTCATGTTTTCACTCCCAGCTTAACCGATTTTGCTGGTGCCCTTAAAGGTTGCGCATACACTGGAAAGTAAGTATCATTGTCGTTTATTTTGTAGATCGAGAAAATGAGACCAGGCCGTTGAAACAGGAATTTGTTGCATAATATCTCGAATTTGCACTCGAACCCATCATCAGAGACAGCAACAGATAATGGCGGAGGGAGCACAGGGCAGCTATAGTATTTACCTTATGCTACTGCTAGTCCACCAAAGCCAACAGTTCCAACTTCTCCCCAGTTTGCGCAGTTTAGTGCGCAAACGATAGTTCGACCGTCGCAAGAAATAACGCCTACTGCCGGCTCCATGGAATGGGCACGGCATCGGTGCTTCGAAGAAGATGTTTCATAGAAGGTAGCCTTGAATCCTTGGGCCTGGATCGACTTAAAGTTGAGGAAGGCACGCATTTGATCTATTTCCGTTCGGACGGGCTTGCGTGTTCGCTTCCTCAACTTTGCCCGTAAAGACCCCTCAAAAGCCTACGCTCTGTCCGGTGCAACTACAAAAAGTTGAGCCAAACAAAAAGAGATGGGGAAATCTCCGATGAGTGATCTCGTTAAGGGGAGTGACAGTCAAGCCCGTGCCAATTTCAAACTATGCGGAATTACTATCATCTAGAAACGTGATTATGTGGGCGGCTGGAGCGGCTTGTCAACCGGAAACATCCGAAATATGACCTCGCCTTTCGCAACTAGGCTAGGATATGTGGTATGCATATTAAAGGTTGTCCGTCTTTTTAAAACCATACTTATTATATGTGGCTTATTAATGAAATCCAGTAGTTCCGCAAATATTCCCATGTGAAAATTGAAAAGTCAAGTTGGCGAACGCACGTTTTCGGTAATTCTTCCTCAGGCCAATACAATTACATGAACGAATGAAAATGTACAAAATCAACAGTGTTTATAGATGCCTCAAGGGCTATTAAGTCACTAACACTCATCATCCCCACGCCGCCCGCATGAAAAGGTCGGCGGGTGTTAGTCGTCAGGGCTAGGGGAGGGGGGTAAGAGAGTCTTTGAGTAATGATCTTGGGTTGAGTACACGGAGTACCCATCATCGTGATTAGGGATTTCAGGCGGCATGGCTTCATCACTTGGGGTTGGCGTTGGCCACGGCAGCGAAAGCGCTTGTGTCAGAGTTTTCTGACAGCATAACACCGGATTCACTAACCGTATAGCTACTGCCTCTGCCGTTGCTAGTATCCGTTGGCGTAGGCCTTTAGAGAAGCATGTTGGTGTCCGGTAGACAACCTGAAATGCTTTCTTGGCATCGACTCGGTGGTTCGTATCGATGAAATGCGCGAGAATAGAACTCGAAATCGACCGGGTCTCACCTCTGTCTAGCCAGGCGGGCATATGTTCACGTACTCTCTTTACTAGGCGTCTCGTTGTGCGGCCGATGTATCCTGCTCCACAGGAGCAAGTGAATGAATAAAGGCACATTGATGTGGCCTCCAACGGTAGTCTGTCTTTACCTCCCAAACGTAGGAGGGGAGAGTTTGTGAACCATACGCGTCTTTATGGGCCCTTGTCAGGGGACCTTGATTCTCAGGGCCTTCCTTAGATACTGTTGGCAGCAGTTAACCAGAGTCGACTTAAGACAATCAACTTCTCTAGCTTCGGTAGGTTTTAGCTCTGCAATCTGACTAAAGAGACTCTCAAATTGGATTTCTAGCTCTAACTGTTTCGGCATCCGCCGTGCAATGCAAAACTTAGGGCCAAGAGCTAGTACCTCTACGAGATCTTTATGAAGACGTACTGAAGAATAGTTATGCACGTACCGTTCCGGATTGTTCGGAAGGACGGTCTGAGGTTTTACTGACTGGACGCTTCGTAGGAGCTTATTCCACCTGGCCTCCATTCTTTTAATTCTGACTGTATCCACATAGTCTTTAAATGCCAATCTCTCGTGGTTTTCAAGGCAGTCGAGAACCCCTGATCTCTGACACAAGTTCCGCTGGAGTTCTTTAATTCCGGCACTAGCCCTGACGACTAACACCCGCCGACCTTTTCATGCGGGCGGCGTGGGGATGATGAGTGTTAGTGACTTAATAGCCCTTGAGGCATCTATAAACACTGTTGATTTTGTACATTTTCATTCGTTCATGTAATTGTATTGGCCTGAGGAAGAATTACCGAAAACGTGCGTTCGCCAACTTGACTTTTCAAATCCAGTAGTGTCGATCAGGGGGGCCTCAAATATACGTCCCAGTGATGATATCACTCCAGCGATTGATCGATTTAGCTGCTGAAGGCCATGCCATACGCACTCCTGATGAGGAGCGATATCGAAAACCTCCCGTGACAAATCTTTCTTCTACGATTAGAGTTTTTTTTGAGCCTCCTCATCGACTAGGCCAGCGATTACTCCTATCGCATACCGGAAGTTATCTGCATTGATCATTTTAAGGCAGCAGTTCTGGATGCCGAGAGACAGACTCATAGTAAAATCGTCCATGCTTTAACTCTACTCCTGACTCATCTGACAAGTCGAGCGGCGAGTGGGGAAGACGGCATCTCTTCCGGCTTGTGCTGACTAATGCTTGGCGAATGCTCCTTGGAGGTCATTTATCCTCTCAAAACTCCAAAGCGTCGAAGTACCACTGTACCAACTCCATGAGACTGGCTCGGAGTAGCTTTAGTTTAGAGACGACGTCTAGTGTAACCGTGAACGACGAAATCGGGGTCAAATCAGTATGACCCTCAGAGGTCCTTCTTCGCTTCAGCCAAGAGACCTACGAAGGCTTTGAAGTACTTTCCGGTCAGAATGTTAGGGTCAAGGCAACAACGAAGCTAAGTTCGTTAGGCTGCGCGGTATGGGGCAGTAGTATTATCAACGTAATTTTTTTTAATATTCTGGACTAGTGAGGGCCAGGCCGTTGCTTGAAACGATCATTGAAGATATTCTGTAAGAAGGGAAGATAGGGCGCAGCGTGTCGATTACGGTCATTGAAAAACCGGAGTTTCCTGTAGAAATCGCTTTCGTCAATTTATCGTGGGTGTCAACCAACGCCCAAACCATCTGGCCCTGGAACGGCTCAAAGACTTGGTTCGGGAGCTTGCACAGCATCTACCGCACCCTTACCTCCCTTGCCAACCTTGCTTCGATGGCAGGAGACTGTTAAGAGGACTGGTTTTGGGTGCGGACGCAGTGACTGAAAAAGGATAATTAGCCCGTCTCCGCGAGCCATACACATCTTGGTTTCCATTACATGCACCAGACGACTGCAAAGGGAACTCCAATCTCATATGTTTGAGAATGCCATGAAGGCCACATTGAGAAGATGAAGAGGTCAAAACAGCCTGAGTCTCAGTTACGAGAAGGACTGAGTTGGCAGGCTTTCAACTTACGACTCTTAGCGCACCGTGGCAAATTCAAGCACATCAGATTTGTCATAGTAAGCAATGAGCTGGGTTGGATTTCCCAGCTTCGGCTCCACTCCATGCATTGAACCGGTTGGCTGTCCGTGTAGTGGGATTGGGCGCAGTAGCCGATGAGGCGTGAAGGTCTACGTCTAGGCCTGCCGTCACACCCTTCCCACAAACGCCCGTAGTTATGGCCTCCCACGGAATCTGTGTGGTCTGTCCTGAGCCCATCTGACCCCTGCTTTGGCCCGGCCCATCTGCAGCCTAGCCCGTTGTGGGGCGGGGAGAGCGGGCGATAACTTGACCACACAGCGGAATCGTTAATTGTTGCAATTTCGTCACCTAGGCCATTTAGTGATGTGACCTTTATTCGAAAATTAGACGGATTAGAAACGATGTTCGCCTGTGCGGTCCACACGTGATTAACTGCCTTGCTCAGGCGAAGTTTTAGAGTTAGGACTGGTAAATTTAAGAGCCACGACAGTGAGCCAATTTGTCGAGCAATCGTCACACCAGCATCCAACACGGCTGACGGAATTGCGGCAATTAACGACTCGGACGCTGATTGACAAGCCATCATCGCATTATTTACGACTCCGCCCGTGATCGCGAGAGTTGTTAATTACAGTACGCATATAGTTTTACGGCAGCCACATGCTATAAATCCTGCACTCATTGTACCACCATTACCTTTATCCGCGACTGTCTCTGATGCCGGGTTTGAGTGATAATCCGAAACGTCAGGTCAGTAAATTTCTCGTTCCAGTGATCGCATCTTTGTCTTCTGAAATGTTTCCTGGAACTCGCCTGTTCGCTTCTATCTACATTAAAGGCGTGATTGTATCCCATAGAATGATCCGCTGCTTGAGATGTGGCATCATTTCCCCTTACTGTCGCTGCCGCTGCTGTTGTCCAATGTTTGGTCATCCACGCACGGAGAACTCCCAGTTTCTCAGACGTGTTCGATTTGTTAAAAGCTGTAACTGGCTCAGCAGATGACTTCAGACTATTAATAACTTGGAAGCCGGTCTCTCCGTCGCATTACTTGGAGTCAGATGACTGAGTTCAGCCTGTGTGCAACCCCAAATCCAAGCGGCATTAAAAGGTTATTGGTGCCTTCCGAGATGCTCTTGGCGCGTGAGATTGTTCTTCGGATTAAGGGCCGGTGTGGTATGGTTTGTAATGCCCTTTTTCCATGCGTCGCCTGACGAAACTGTGTGGGTAGCCATCCCCTCTTCACATCCACCGGAGTTGTTGCAATTTGGGCATCAGGTCTTCTTACCCACTGCAGTAGGGCAGGGCACATCAATATAGCGCCCTGAAGCAGCTGCATTTGTAACTGACCGGGTAGTTACAGTGACCGATTTAACAGTTTTCAACCTATCATGCGCACATTTCCACCTCACAACACTAATCGGCTTAGTCGGTCACTTGAAAATCCATCGTACAGAGCCCGTCACATCAGTGCTTGGAGCACTGAAATACACCCGTTGCCATTGTTCCAACTGCCCTCATTGAAGCGAACAGGCGAGTTCCAGGTAGCAGTTCAGAAGACGAAGATATGATCACTGGAATAAGGAACTTATTGGCCTGACGTTTCGGACTCTCACTCGAATCCAGCATCAGAGACAGTCGCACAAGGAGTGCAGTATTTATAGCACGTGGCTGCCGTGGGACCATATGCGCACTGTAATTAACAGCAATAACAAGCGCAATGACCTCCCGGTAGCATATTCCGTGGTGAGATTTTCCCTGGGCAGGGGAATCAGTCACGTGGGGAGGGCGCGGGCGAGCAATTATCCCAGTGCCAGTGAGCCAACTTGCCGAGCAATCGTCACACCAGCCTCCAGCACTGATGACGAAATCGCGGCAATTAACGACTCGGACGCGGACTGACATGCCACCACCACATCAATTACGACCCCAGCGGTGATTGCGAGAGCTGTTTATGACTGTGCGCATACGGTCCCACGACAGCCACGTGCTATAAATGCTGCACTTGTTGTGACACCATCACCTTTATCTGTGGATGTCTCTGATGATGGATTGGAGTGAGAATCCGAAACCTCAGGCCAAAAAACTCCTTGTTCCATTGATCACATCTTCATCTTCTGCCCGCATTGTACACGCACAGTCAGCCGTTGCATAGGCTTACTCGGGCACATGCGTCTCCAGGCAGACCTGCGATAATACACCACGGATAAAACTACACAACCACACATTTCCCAATCGGCAGTTCGATCGTTGTTGCAGACTATGTCCATCGTGTACTCCAGAGCAGGGTGAGAGCAGGCATGGTGAATTGTGCGTGAGTTAGTTTAGAGAGATAGTAGACTTGCACAGCATATACCGAACCCCCTCCTCTTTTTCCGCCTGGGCCCAGTGTCAAGACATAGTAAAGAAGACCGGAGACGGGAGAGGGCGTACGTGGCTGGCGCGGATGGATCCTCAGCTAGGCGTTCCACCATACCCACAGGTTCACGACAAACACTTGACCATGATTTTAAACAACAATAAAAGTGGGTCAAAAGAAGAGGATGACACAAGGCACTGGACAGCTATACACACGGCAGGAGCGAAAACTCATCCACCGGCAGGGAAACAGGTGCCAGCGCACATCCGGCTGCGAGAGCCATGGTTTGCTGAGCCATGGCACGACATACGCACATAGTCCTTGAAGCCTCTAACATGTGTAAATGTCGTTTCTCTGATGCCAAGGTCGCCTGTATTGCCACTCTCAAGACTGGTCCCTGCTCGCCATCACCATGGCTTGAACTCGCACACAGACCGAAAGCGACAAGTAGCCAACGGCTCACAAATATGCTGAGAACTCATCGGCCGATAATCAGGTATGGTTTTCCGAACCCGTTACATTATGGGGGAGTGGATAAAACAGTGAGACTTGTAAGCGAGTGCGGACGAGGATGTGCGAACAGGCTGTGGTTCGGCAGCCAAGA
>CACRXP010000025.1:1713396-1726356 GCA_902702965.1 Spirometra erinaceieuropaei
ACATGCATGGGATTGAGTTTGCAGAGAGGCAGACTTTCACAGAATCTACCGCACTCTCTTCTCCCTCATCCACCAGGTCACAATGGCAAAACAATGTAAACACCACCGGATGTGGGTGCGGACGCAGTGTTTGGCAAATCTAGACAGTCCACCTCCGTGTGCCGCACACCTTCTGGCCCCCAACACACAATCTGCCGGGCTTTTACGATGGCAGCTCGGAGCTTACTGGCGTGAGAGCACACAGGGACCGCATTCAGAAGGAGCCATGACAGCCTGACTAAGTTCTGGGCGGGAAAGGACGCAGGTGGCTGGCACGGGGCGAATGAGCCTCCATCTAGGCGTACTACCACGCCATAGAAGTCACATTATGAAGCTATTGCGGCCTGACTCTCAGACCACCAGTCGACCACTGCACACATAAGCACATATGCTGGGCTGACTGCGAGGTCCGAGTCATCCGTCACTTGGCAGCCTTCCAGGCCAGGTCACAAAGAGGCAAGAATGACACAAGTCACTGGGCAACCATGCACAAAACCTCTACGCCCAGCGGGAGCGCCAACACATCTACGGGCAGGGAATCAGGTGCCAGCACACATCAGGCGGCGAGAGCCATGGTTTGCTGAAACATGACATAGCATACGCACACAATCCTTAAAGCCCATGAGGGTGAGATATAACCCTGCATTTAGTCTAGGTCAGCACCCTTCAAAGGCCGGGTAAACATTTCCAAATCAACACATGCACCACACATGAACACGTCCGACATCACACGTTACCTCATCCGTTTTGTGTGAAATCTTGGTGTGTGTATGTGTGTCTGGGGGAGCAGATCGTGCATGTGGCACACAAAGACGGATCCTTTAGCTCGACCAACTACTTCGCCTACTCCCCACACCAGACAATTGACCGGCTCGGACAGTGGATTAGTGCCTGGAAGTGAGGGCAGTAAGGTCGACGGTCGTAGCGCGTATTCCTCACTATAAACAATCTGACGTGCTTGAATCCCTCACGGTGCGTTAAAAGATGCGATTTGAAAGGTTGCCAACTGACGGGAGAACTCGGACCTCGCAGTATACCCAGTGTGTGTGTGTGTGTGTGTGTGTTTGTGTGAAGTGACCGACTGGCAAACTGACAGTCAGGCTGCAATGGCTCGTTCTAGATGTGGCCTTTATTACTTCGAAGCATCCAACCCGTTGGTCTTAAACTGCAAGATGAACAGGGGGGAGTGCCCTCTTTGTGTAGCTTGGGACGATATTACATCTGCATTCTCTATTGTCAACACACCGCACTAATTTAACGCGTCGACATATCCACGGGTTGGGTTTGCATGTGGGATAAAAGCTACGATCCTCAAAATTATTCTTGACATTCTAAAGGTATTCTGTCCTTCCAAAGATGACAACAGAACGGTCCACACCTGCAGGCACAATTACGAAGCATTTGTTAGTTCTGATTTACCTCAGGGAACCGCCTTCAACCTCGGAGGACACACCCCGCAGTCCATTTTTCCCGAGAAGTGATGCCCCTTCATGACGAACATGGTTTTTCGTCTTGTCTGGGATCTGCGTTTAGCTGAAGACTGGCTCCACGGCTGATATTCTGATGAAAAATCTGACATCAGTTGTTGCGAACGAGGTTTCGTGCGTGAGTACTCAATTCGCACTTCCTTAGCTCCTTCGACGACAGGTTGTGTTTTCCAAAGAACGTTGAAGCAGGTAGTTCGCGGAACTTTTTTTTGTGTGCTGCGTTGCGTATAGGTCTCCCTTCATGGAGGCATTCAATCGTCCACTTTTAAAACTGTTTCCTATCGTTCTCGCCTTTGGATCCACAGTGCCCAGTCTTATTTTACCCAGTCTCATACCGGCACTAATGAGACAACCGTCTAATGTGTCCACTACCTTTTTTGCTGTTGGCTGGGATTCTGTGTTCGGGCGTTAATTCAAGATTTCAGGCGAATAAAATTCCAGCTGCAGAGATAGAGTCACATTATTCATCGCAGAGTTGGCTTTTTGCGTCCACCGGTTAGCTCGTGGATCGTTTTACATGTTTCTACTAGTTAAGACGGCTGAACATAGGGATCCAGAGGCAATACTGAAGAGCCAGAGGGGACTGTAATTGTCCCGGCGATCGTGTCTTCTTCGTCTTCTGGACTGCTTCCTGGGACTCGTCTCTTCGCTTCTATTGGCTCTGTAATTACTATTTTCGGTCTGCCTGTCATCGTAAACCATTCATATCCTAATCACAGGTCAGAAAGACCGGAAGGTTTACACCCACATTGGCCAGTCTGTAAGCCAAGTGCTATGCTGTTTCGAACAAGCATTCCCGCTCTGCCAGCTGCGCTCGAGAGTACTTAAGGTCACGCATGAGTAGTGTTCATCACTCTCGCTCGGCTACGGGATATAATATGGGAGCACCATTTGGCGTTAGAGGGCTGGTCCGGAGTCTTTGTAAGACGTCTCACGGAGGCGAGAAACCAATCACGTTAGGGAATTCCAGGTCACGGAAGCCCGTCAACTAGAACATGGCCTCGTTTCATGATGAGGAATGTAAATGAGATGCATCCTTATCAGTTCCGCGCTGAAGAAAACCTTATAAGGTATCGGAGCAAGTACCTTTAGCACGTGGTTGGCGCCTGACTACCAGCATGTGTTAATTTTCCTTCGATGTCTCACCCGCCGGCAACCCGCTCGACCGGCACATATGACATCCACGTGCTCGGTGGCCTGCTCTGCTCTAGTGCGCGTCCGGACAGGACCTGCAGGTTCAACTCATTCCTGCGTGTCAAAACAAGTAAAACAAAAACATTTTAGAAGGGCGGTGAGGAGGCCTACCTATTTGTACACTTCAAGGATAGGCCGGTTAACCGGGACCTACTGGTCAAACCGAAAGAGCACTAACACTGGACCTTGATTGAAGGATGACGGCCCAAGTGTGAACTTTACCTTATCAAAAGGAAATTTCATTTTTACCTGTCGCACTCAAGACTAGGGACGGAAAGTTACCTAAAAGGAGGATGAAGGTTTTTTAGCAAACCTTTTCGGCTGTTGAGTCCTCCTCTTTCCCAATTACCGATCGTACTTCCTTCTACAGTTGGCGGACGCCGGTCTCTTGAGATTCTGGAGTGATTTTTCGACACTTTCGCACTTGAACCAGAACTTCTGTCGGACGCAAAGACTGGACTGACCCTTGCAATTTGCAAACCAGTTCTGTACAATACGATTGAGGCAGCATTTGGGAAAAAGAGATTTCCTCGTGAATTTCTTTGAGTCAGCGTAGTGTGCAAACCACCTATGATAAGGACAATACGGGCCAAGAACACAACAAATGAAACAGAACTCCTTTAAATCCTGTTTGTGACTACAGACCACGAGGTGCATTGCGATGCCGAAACGCCTCGATGAAATATGTCAGCACAGGTCACTACAAACGCAGACTTACCGTCAGTTCAACAGCGCCACTAACGTAGCTTCTAAGTGAAACGCTCGCCAAGGTAGGAATTTTCTAGGGCAGTATCAGGCAGAGTGTGTACCGCGAATAGTCCACAAGTGCCTTTGAATGGGTTCAGGCGAAATATTTATCAGCAGTAGACGTAGGTATCTTGCTCGGGCATCGGTTGTTGGCTTGCTGGAGCGTGACTGCAGTCACTTTGGTCGACCAGAGTCTAAAATGGCTGAGTAGCTTGATGGAGGCGGTTCTAAACTGCAATAAGTGCGTCGCGATAGAACAGATGGTTGTTTACTCTGCCCCGATACATATTTCCTCCGTTTAATGTTCCGCGATCTGACGAACGTTACGATGCAGTAATTTTTTGGGTCCTATAGCTTGCAACAGTAGAAATAACACGCTCTAATTTATCTCGACTACGGACCTTGCCTATCCTTATAAACCCAGTCTTTTGATTAGAGAAAGGCACTTTTTGAATGCTAACTTGTGGACCGAGAGTTGGGCGGAATAACTGTAGGCCGCCCCAAAACATGCGATCAGTATGATGTTGGAAAATGTCTTGTTTCCCGAACGGTTAATATCCGAAAGTCCAGCCTGAAACCAACGGTCGTTAGCAGGGAGAGTAGACAACCAAATGTATCATCAACACGTCATACTTATCGAAAATAATTCCTTGTTGCAAAAGCAAATGCTTTTCCATAATTCAGGTCGACATTTCACACACTCCCGAGCAAAGGGGAACCGTGTGTAGTCTATTTTAAAAATAAGAATACTTTTCAGGATGAACCACGAGTGCGGAGCCAATTCCCTCAATCATCCTAAATTATTTTCAGAAAGAGGATTAAGAAGTGAACTTTGTGAATACTTTAATAGGCGCATAATGTCACGTTTGGAGAATTTGCGAAAAGAATCTCCGACTCGTTCATTTGTAGGCAGATTTCGTTGTTCTGGCTTGTTAATAGACGCGGCTCTATCTTCAATAATCCGCCACCGCTAATCCCCATCAAACGCTCAAAATTCAGTATATCCGCCGCCAAATACCGTGCCTGCTTCAAATACACAACAAACGAAAATTCTCTTGGCATCTTTGTCAGATAATTAAGTGGAGAAAAGTATCAGCATGTCAGCCGTACCCCCTGAGTTCGTTTGCAACTTGTTGTAAGACAAATGGTGATTAAATACAGGTATTAACTGTCTTCCTCGCAGAACATACCACTCGCACACAAACTGGAACTCTAGAAGCCCAAAGCGATCCTGTCTTATGAATAGAACGTGGTTTTGCATACTTAACGTCGTCTAATTTACTGGCGTACGTAAGTGGATTATCGAATTTGCAGAGGCATTTGGTATACACCGGGATCGTGGAATAGTGTCCACCACAAATTAATCTAAGCCAACAAGTGACTTATCTGACACATATTTGCGAATGGGGACGAAAGTTCGAGTTCCAGGTGTGTGCATAAGTAAATAAGAAGGCTTGTCGAACATTCGGAACATTCTGTCTATTGTTCTGCGCTTTCGAGCTCGTGTGGTTATCCATCGTTAGAGATAGTGGAAACGCTAGACTCCTGTACGAGTTTGAAGGCTCAGAACAACATAAAAAACTGTTTCGGTGTTCTACCAGCCTTCCTTTTCACGCATATTAGCGCTGAAATTTTCCGGAATGAAAGAAAAAAGCATTATCACCTAAACGTGCCCTGTTTTATACCTTTAAAATGAGTTGTGTGAATCCACGTGACCTGTTGACGAATTAAAGTTTGCTTTCGATGAATTCTCTTCAGGCCAGTGCACTTAGATGGGAGCGGGATCGAGAAAAACATATCTACAGGAATTTCTCTTCACACCCGATCGGAGTGTAAGAATGTGGGTAGAACGAAATCATGATTTCGAAGGCAGAACGAAAAGTACTTTGATTTAGCAGTTCAACACAAAACAAGACCAACGGTTCCATGAGAGAGACGTTTAATGGGGTTGTGAAAATTCCTATCGGGAAGAGGGGTGTAGCGGGAGGGAGGGTGCGGGCAATTGCATGCAGTTAATCGACCTTTGAGCACTGTAAATGCAGTGCTTGTATGGGGTAACTAGGCGTGCGCAAGGCCGGCCTATGTAACCAAATGGCAACCCGCTGTTGGTAGTAGACGGGACATAAATCACACGAAAAGCTTCGTTGAGGCCCCCTGATTCCCGGAATCAACAACACGTGCGAGAATGACGTTATCTATACTCCTAATTTTCATAGATGATTCAGCAAATTTTAAATAATTCATATTGACCCAACAATGAAAATTCGGCGCCTCGGTGGGGTTCGAACCCACGCAGTCAAGGGAAGGCTTTGGTACATCCAACGCTCTAACCACTTGAGCTACGAGGCCCCGCCGGACGACGCGAGTTTAATCACATTTGGGTCAAGTTACCCGTCCAACCTACTACGACGTCTGGAATTCACCAAATCTGATACCGTAAGTAGGATTTCCTATGAATTACGTAAGCCTGATAGTCATCTGGTGGATTCTAGGTGAATAATGATAATAATAATTTATCGAAAGCAGACCTATGCACGTCAACCATAATAGGGCCTTAGAAAGTTACCCAAACGGAAACCAAGACACCTCTTCTGCGCTGCATTCGGAGAATTAGTAAAATTCGTAGCAACCCGGTATCTCCCATTGATCCTCTGAAGTTCGGTTTTGTCATGTTTCACGAATTTTGTCTACTGTAAAGGCCGTGCTAGGAACGGGCTGCGCAGTTAATGGATTCTACTAAGTCTACTTGAAAAGTAAAGAAAAGTAATGGCATAACAACACTGAGGGCGCTAATGGTGAATCTAGGCGAGTAAAAGATGGGCGTGCCCCATGGTAACCTAATAGCCCGAGAAAAGGCGTCAACCTTCATCCCAATTAACAAATTATGTGCCTCAAGTTCGCCACAGACCATCACGCATAGACTGCTAAATGCAAGCACTTAGCGGACTAATGACAACCATGGGCAGTTTGCGTCAATAAGATATCGTGCCTTCTCAAGATGTCTCCTTAAGTGCCGGGAGGGCGTTTCTAGTCAACAGTCTCCACAGAAGAAAGGTATTCTGTGCTGGTGTTAGGTGTCTTATGACCCTGTCATAGTTTAATTTACTTTGATCACCTGGAGACACCTGAAGATCGCACTGACAGCTGGCTACCTGAAAAGTCTGAAGTCATGGCAAGCAGTAAACGTTGCGAGTCTGCCTACGGAATCTGACATCGATATTTTAAAGATTAGACGACAAACTCCTGAATAGTTACATTAAATGTGCGTTTTAGTGGCAGCCCACCGGAGCCGGAGTCACGCAGAATTTCGCAAATAAGAACGGAGTGAAAAGACAGAATGAAGAGTACTCTAATTTAACAGTCTAACACAATACAAGATCAGCGGTTCCATAAGAGAGAAAGGTTTAATGTGCTTTTGCGCTGCGAGATACCTCATCCCTTCCTTAAAAATCTGTATTTTTCGATGAATGTTTACTTTAGCCAGATAAGCAATCTTTAAGGGCAACCGACATGTGGGAATAATCGATTGCGTGTACGCCGGGTGTGTTTAGCATCCAGAGAGCTTTATTCCTCAGATTGATCTTTTGAACTCTAATCGGAGAGGTGGGAAAATAATCCCATATGAAAGTGATTTAAATGAGAGATAACTGTTTGGTATTAAGCCACGAGCGCGCCCTACGAGTGCACATCATATTATCGAGAAAATTTAAAGCAAACTGATTAGATCGTTGACGAATTTTCTGCGCGTCAATCAGTTTTCATAATCAGTCCTTGGTGCTATGCTGTTTCGCCAAAAGGTGCATTTTTAAAATTAAAATTTATCATAACCTACCAACGTATCCCACCGCGAGTTGCCCGTGCGTTCCTATTGTGCAGCAGTTGGGATACCAAAGGAGACCGTTAGTTACGCATGCTCTTGAAATAAGTATGAGCTACTTGTAAATTTTAATTTCTTTAGAAATTAACTGTGAACTTGGAGTTAATCAGTATATTTAAGGTTCATAGGCTCAGGCTTAAGTTTTTATGCATGAATATTTGGGTCGAAGTCCACTAACCACAGCGGATAACCGCGTAATATTCATCAACTGCCGACAGGCAGCTAGGAGTACCTTACCCTAAAGTATATTACTAACTGCCTTTCGGCAGTTAATGAACATTACGCAATTATCGGCAGTGACTGATGGAATTCGGCCCAAATATTCATACATAAAAACTTAGTTCTGAGCCTATAGACCTCAAATATACTGATCTACTCCAAGTTCTCAGTTAATTTCCGAGAAAAGCAGAAAGCTACAATTTCTAAATTGGAGTATCTACGAGAAAGCAGACAGGGAATCCTGAGGGACCCACAATAGTATTGCAAACAATCGAGTACTTCCGGATGTCTTCCAAATCACTCGTAACTAAATTTATTGGAGTATTGGGCTGGGTACGATGACACCAGTTGGGACTGACTTACTCCGCAGCAAGCTATAATAAAAGCTCGAAACAAATACCAGTGAACCAGATGGAATGATATTTTACATAGGCGAAAGTCATTGCCAACGATATTAATGTAACCCTGGTAAAGTCATTAATGAAGTACCAATAGGTAAAAATACCCTACACATCCGGGTAGAGTATAGAAACGAGAAATTTCCAATTTAGAGCCCTAGGTATCAGGGCAGTCCACAGTTAAGAAAATCATCCTATCTAAATCAAAAACCTGTTTAGCATGACTTAGTAAAATTTAATGCGTCGCGCATTGTGATGCACAATACTTGATGTCAATTATAATAATAATCACTTTATGTCTAGAGTTCATTCCCAACGTCGAGCGCTGTTGCAGAAATTGGCAGCAAATGCATCAGTGTTCATTATTAACCATTGGCACTGTTCGGTCACACAAACAAATGCTATGACAAGTTATGTTAAAAATTGCATGTAAAATATTTAAAAATTGAAAATCAGCGAGCTTTCTTGTCTGACACATAACATCACAGAAAAAAATCCAACTGACACCCGCGTAAATGTGTAGGTATAAAGCTGAATATTGGTCGAATCAAAAACATCCATTAACGGCTTTTAACAGTCCGCAGCTGGGCAACCGTCATGCCTAAGTCTTTGAGCATCAGCTGGAATAAGTACACAAGTTGGAGACTGCGCTCTTTTGATATCTTTATCTGATTTTAGCTAGACCGAGCACATCAATGATACACACGGTTCGCGAATCAATATCAATATCCAATAGTCAGTACTAGGAAAGGACTTATAAAAGGTTGTCCTTCGGAAAGAATGAATGCGCATCAGTTTAAGCCGTAAGATATGCAGAAAAACCACATGGTTATTCGTAGCGTCGGTGTCTCCTAGGTAAGTCCTTAGGGCTGACCACAAAATGCCACGTGCAGTTGGTAAAGTCCGAATTCACTCTTTAAAAGTTACAGTTATGCAATCTCATAAAATGATGGCCGAAACTGCGAAATACGTTTTTGGCTCAAAAGAATACCAAAGTGGGATTGTAATATTAATTACCATACGGCATAGTACCAAGATATTTAAGTCACACCACGATGCAGTCTTTTAATGAACTTCTTTTTGGCAGTCTGCATAAACTACACTCTGAAAGAATAAATACACAAGCAGTATGAACTGCGCCCATTAATTTTCGATGTAAACAATGCAGACTACTGAACCGTAGAAAAGTGGAGCCAGCAAGGGAGCAGTGGGCATAACTAACTTAACGCTGAGGAGAAACTAGTGGCCTGCGGCAGACCTGAGTTATTTGGAGCTCCAAGTTGTAATTTCCTTGTCGATCTCTACAATTCTGCAAATTATGTCTTACGTCCCCCAAATAAAAAAAGACACCAAGCGACTGCCTAAAACTAAGGCAGTACATCGAAAACTTTATTAACAGGACAATTAAAAAGAACACGAAGCGTCGTGTGTCATATTTTGGGTCGGAAAAAACAGCGAAGATTATTGGCCAGCACTCCGAGGATAGCTAAGCAGTATTTAAACCTAGAGCACGTACTGAGCGAAGCTTTTTTAAAAGTTACCAGATAAATTTTAAAACACTTTTCAGTCAGTGTGCTATTTCTCGACTTTTGCTTCTTTTGTTCATTCTAGCAGACTAAACTGAGTGGTAAGGGCTTTTTAAATTCTGTGAGACTTTTCACTGGGTAAACATGGGAGAACATAACGTAGTTCAGCAGTTCAGGACGAAACGGTTTTCCTCTCGATAAGAGAGCCATTCCCCTTATGAAAATGAGAGTTTGGTCTCCTTTTGGAAATAATCACACAACGTCGTCCCCATTACAGGATGTTATTTTCTGCCTAACACTGCGTTAGCATCTCATGACAGGTCTCCAATCGCACATCTTGCAGAACTTGAGTTTGGAAATGGGTTCCAATATGAACTTCTGCTAGTACTTTGAGAGAAAGGCGGAATATTTTTTCGAATGACTAAGGACAGTAATTTAATTGTTACCTTCGTTACATTATGTTTGTCATTTCCTAACTTCTAGATCCCATTACTCGTCAATATTTGTAGTAAGTGAACAGCTTTATATCACAGCGTCTCTCCTTTGCCCATTATTTCCTGGGCTGGAGGCATTAAGCTAAATAGAGAACATCGTATGCAAACCACTTCAATGCTATTTTACCACGTGACAGACAGGAGATTGTAGTCTGTTAAAATCCATTGTGGCGTCTGGAAATTTTTCACAGAGCGAGACCTGAATGAGTTTTGATGGTCATAACCAGCCGGTTTTCACCTTGGACAAGCCTATGATAAAAGTGACTTCAAAAGTTCCATAATGATACCTAAATTCAGAATGAGAGCGTGAAAAGGAGTTAGGAGCCTCATATGCATGCAGCCAGTAATTTGATGCGAACTTTGCGTGGCTAACAAATCACCAGGACAATTCCAGACACCCTGTTTTGTCATTAGAAGAGTAGAAGTGAGTTGCCGTAAGCGGGTCAGAAAAAGGACAAGCGATCGCTAAAAAAAGAATTTTATTGGCCAGAGACAGTCACAGATAGGGGCGATGGAGGCACAAAGAGTGCAGTATTTATAAGCCGCAGTTTCCGTGCCGTCACATCCCTAATACAATTGCCAGCTCTGACATTCATCTCTTGGGGTCGTAATTGATGCAATGACTGTTTTATAGTCCGCACACGAGTCGCTAATTGCCGAAATCGAATCGCTGTTGTGGATTCTTGGCGTGACGATTTCTCGGCAATTCGGCTCACTGTCACCGGAATTGTTGGTCGCCCGTGCCTTCCCCTCATGGCTGACGAACATACAACAACAGTGAGGAGGAATGACGCCAAGTCTCAAGTAGCGGCTCAGTCGACGGGATCCGATCACACTTTTACGTCCGACGTGGTCGAAAGTGTTGCAAAAGGTGACAATAGCGTGAACCGCGAGCTGATTGAGTCATGATTCACCGGACCCCAGTCGATCAGCAAACGCAATGACCTCCCGTTCCCATATTCTGTGCTAAGACTTTGCACGAGCAGGGGAATCAGTCACGCAGAAAGGTCGTAGATGACCGACAGTTCCGGTGAGAGGGAGCCAAATCGTCGAGTCCTTATCATTCCACGAATCAATAACGGCAATGAAATCATGGCAATTAGCAATTCGGGCCTGAACCGGCAGGCAGTTATCACATCAAATACGATCTCCAGCAGTGAATGGGGAGCTGCCAGTTATATAAGGCGTGTGGTGGCATCGTAACTGTGGGCTATAAATACTGCACTCTGTGTACATCCATAAGCCTTATCTGCAGCTATCTCTGATGCTGGGTTCGAGTGGGGATCCGAAACGTCAGGCCAATAAATATCATGTTCCATCGATCGCATCTTCTACTTCTAGAGATCGTGTTTCATTTTACTTTTGCGGTAAGACACGGGGTTACTTATTTCCGTATCCTAGCCCTAACCCTACCTTAGAGCAACCCTAGCTTTAACCCCGACTCACTGGGCTTTAATTCAAGGTCACCTGTAAAACGTGAGTGGGGGAAGTTGTTTCCGTGTCCCAATTCCCTCATCAGTTGACTGACCTGCTCGGACGGTGGACTGATGCTTGGGAATGGGAAGAGGCAGCTAGGTCGACTCTCTCAGAGCATATTCCTCACTATAGACAATCTAACGAGTTTGAATCTATCACGGCGCGTTAACAGTCGTGAATTGATAGACTGATAACTGACGGGATAACTCGGTCCTCTCATCAAGGCGGAAGGTCAGATTACCATGGCTGTCATGGGGTGGGTAGATGCGAGCCACCCCTCCCCCCTTTTTCCTGTCGTGTGAAATCCTGGTCCTTTGTATGCGGAACAAGGGATGTGGGTCCATGGCGAGTCAGCCACCCGAGCCCGATCCCACCTCCGGTCTCCCTGGCTCTCTTTTGACGAAGGGCCCAGAAGGATGAGAGAGGAGAGAGCGCGGTAGATGAGGCACCCATCTGCTATGCCAATAAACGAATTGGCATGCATGTCACCGTCCATGAGCCCACCCCTCTGTGGGTCATGTGGTAGATGTCGTCGGACTCGACGATAGAAATGTCCCCTAGTCCCGTGTCATAGCGCGTTTGCTTTTGACTTGCTTCTTGTGCTTTATATTAGCAGAGAAATTTTCCAGCGTTTGTCTTCAACGCACGGCTTCTTAGGCTGGAAAGTCTCCTACCTGTATGCGTTGCTTAAATCGATGAGCAAGGCCCATTAAGACCCCGAGGCCTCACTCTGTTACACACACTGTTTACAGTTTATGTGGTTGCTGGGATGTGGGCGCCAGTAAACTGGAATTTTGGGTAGGATATGACCAACAGGCTTGAACCGTCCTCCCCCTCTCTCTTTGCGTCCTTCATGGAGTTACACATGTCTGACATTTCGCGTACTGTATGAATCGCTCCCTTCTATGCATTGTGGCTTACTGAATACCTTTTGTCGCACTTGCATGTCAACGCTCCGCATCACCATCGCTGGCACGTTAACAGACTTATAAAGACGCCAAAATAAAGAAACTGGAATTCGTACCGTCACCAGAATAGTTGTGCACTTTTATGCAAACCCATTAGCTCTCTCAGCATCGATTAATTTGTATTCTGGGAACGGGGAGTGGGCGAAGTTTTGCTGAAAATTTTGGAATGATACTTTCAAAGTAAGGCGCATTTTTCGCCCTCTCTCTCTCCCTCTTTCCCCCTCTGTATCTCCCTCCCTCTCTCGCACACAAACAACACGTAACCGCGGTCGTCGTTTTCATTTCTTCAGCACATTTGAATTTCTAAATCGGTTTTCGACTCACAAGGTCATGTGTAGGTCTCTAATCACGTAGTAGCGTCCTTATTAACCTCATACTCCGCACATCGGTTGTACACGCGTTTGTCTTTGCTGCTGTTGACATACTCGTCCTATCTTCGTCCTGCTTCATTCGACCCCTCTACTCCTATATTACTAATAATATCGCAATGGGACTAATGGCCACTTCTAACGTTTGAGAGCATCAGTTGCCTCCT
>CACRXP010000025.1:1730468-1768515 GCA_902702965.1 Spirometra erinaceieuropaei
CTCCTCCTCCTCCTCTTTATCTTTCGTGTTCAGCGTCCATTTATACCATTTCTTCGTTTACCTGCAGCAATATCCTACATAGCTTTATCATCCTTTCACAATTAAGCTTTCTCGGAGTCCGTCATTTCTTCGCATTCCTTTTTCTCCCCCTCATGGTAAACCCACCTTCCTCGTCTTCTCCGCTCCCATCCCATCCTTCCTGTCTCCCCACTCCTATGGGCCTTTTGGCAGTTATTGTCTGTTTGCTTGTGTTTGGAGGAGGGGGGAGTGTGCCCATAGCACCACTTATTAGGTTGGCGGAGTTCACTGCCGCAACGCAGCGGACCAATTAAATATCGCGCTCCTATCTCCTTAAATTTTGCGCACCGCCGAGACGGCGGCTAATTTCAAAAGCGTTCCAAAACGGGTTCAGTAGGCGCGGGGTAAAGGCATGGGATATGAACGCCGTATTTCCCTTACGTTACTACTGCTTGTCGGTGGTGCTGTTGAAGACACAGTCGGCACTTTAATAACCCTCTACATGAACATCATACTTGCCCCGTCTAAATGCATTCAGGAGGCCCTAACTTTTAACTATTGTTCCAGCATCCGTCAGCCATTGGAGTACCTTCTCAATTTCACGCTTGACTTCAACGCTCAGATAGAAACCATTGTCACATATGTACGTATCCCCGGCTGTACTCTTCAAGAGGCTGATCGAGCCTCTCATCTACTTGACATCCTCGACGAAATAATCGAACATTTGGATGATTCGACTGCTTTTTCCGTCATTCTTGGACCGACTCTGGGCGGAGAATGTCAGTTTGTCAGCGACTGGATCGCTCTTGGCAGTTTTAATGCACCCTCCTACAAAAGTCTCTACCAGATCAGTTATGCTTGCCGTCCCCAGAACCAAAAGAGCATATTTACGGATGTGGTTTTGAGTGAGACTGATTGGCCGGATAGATCAAATGGCTTCGAGGTGTGTGCCCTCTCCATGGCTTTGAGGATCCAGACCCTGGCTAAAGGCTTGTGGACGTTATTGAGATTCAGCGGTTGGTCGCAAATATCTATTCTTTACGAAGTCGGCTCAAAGGAGACTTCCTATGTGGCTCTGGGTCAGAACCTGGCTCAATTACTCTCGGCTGCAGGCGGTGATGGCTTAACGCAACTTCAGGTCTTGCATCATTGTAGTCTTCGCGAAGGCAACAATGTTAGCAACACGCTGGTGGAATTGGCTGACAGTCTACAAGGTTTGTGACCCGATAACAGCCAAAATAGGATTAACCCTCTTTACATATATATATATATATATATATATATATATATATTCATAGATATTTTGGCAGATTTTGAATAATTCATACTAACTCAAATGTGAAAAACTCGCGTCTCGGTGGGATTCGAACCCACGCAGGAAGGGGAAGGCTTTTGTACAGCCAACACTTAAGCCACTTGAACCACGAGGCCCCGCCGGACGAAGCGAGTTTAATCACGTTTGGGTCAAGTTACCCTCTCAGCATACTGCAACGTCTGGATTCGACCAAACCTGATACGGTAAGTTGACTACTCAAGCAGGATTTCCTAAGTAATTCACCTAGAATCCACTAGATGACTACCAGTCTAACGTACTTCATGGATATTTTGGAATCCCACCGAGGCGCCGAGTTTTTCACAGTTTTGTCAATAGGAGTATATATATATATCAGAGCGGATACGACAGAGTCTGGGGGGTAGATTGATACAGCACTGTTTCGGCCTTGTTTGCCTTCATTCAGCCAACCATAACCCTGATCACCAGCTGGGACCGGAAACACAAACATGCGCACAGACGCACCTGGCGCAGCTGGTCCACCACTGGGGTCTACCAGATGGGTCAAAAGCACTTCGTCGAACCGAAGTTCATCAGTGCCTCGCCATCTGCCATTCTCTGTCGCTGCAGATCGGGTATTTATTCACTCAGGAATGGGCGCACACTAATCCATTGGCTTCCCGAAGCAAAGAAGCTTCGTATGGACGATAGGGCTCACGAACAGGCAACCACCTGAATGAAGGCAAACAACCCCGAAACAGTACTGTATTAATCTACCCCCCAGACTCTGTCGTATCCGCTCCGCTATCATAGCTTGGCCGACTTCGGCCTGGTAGGTGGTTGCTTGTTCGTGACCCCTATCGCCCATACGAAGCTTGTTTGCTTCGGGAAGCCAATGGATCGGTGTGCGCCCATTCCTGAGTGAATATATATATGTATATATACGTCCCACGTCAGTAGTCTATCTGTCCTATTGCACCAAATGGTCAACTGTAACAACCTAACTTTGTCCCTCATTTTCATTTCGTCTGACGACGGGTTGGCGTCACCAGCTAGAAAATTCACGAGTACAACACAACTTTTCCGAAAAACCTCTTTTTTTTCATTATATCAACTCGGAATGCATACCACCTCTGATCTACACATATATATAAAGTGAATAATTCCAGAAATTAATCAGTGCCGGACATGGAGTTTAGTGTCGGGGACATGACTGTTTATGGTCAGAGCCGAAATTTAAATGAAAATTTCAGTCGCAGACAATCGACTACTGTGGAATAACCACGTAATGCCTATTGTACAAACAAGTAGTATTGCGAGTATTATACCGTACTACCGACATAGGTACTAACTAAAAGCCCAGACACGCGTTTCACTGATATTCTGCCGTTGAGTGACACAGCTGCGAGCGGTTCGGCTCTTCAGTGGGACCCCCAGCGCCCTGTATGCGGTTTCTGGTATAAGAACTCCAGAGAATAATTAAGTGAATAATCTCAGAAACTACTCAATGCAGGACGTGGCGTTGATTCTCCGGGATTGGCCCTAAAAAATTAATGCTGGTTGGGCTCGAGAGAGAGAGCCCGTAAGACAGAACGGAAATAGTGAGTCCCGTACGAACGATCGATGAGCGTCCCTTTAATATTATATATATATATATATATATATATATTTATAGCAGCGAAGAGGGACGACAGAGAATGCGGGTAAATTGATACAGCACTGTTTCGGGCTTATTCTGCCTTCATTCAGCCAATCATAACCCTGACCACCAGCAGCTGGGACCAGAAACACAAACATGCGCACAGACGCACCTGGCGCATTCTCTGTCGTCCCTCCTCGCTGCTATTATGACTTGGCCGACTACGGCCTGGTAGTTGGTTGCCTGTTCGTGACCCCTATCGCCCATACGAAGCTTGTTTGCTTCGGGAAGCCAATGGATCGGTGTGCGCCCATTCCTGAGTGAATATATATATATATGCACACGTATATTAATGTATTGGAAGGCAGACATCCCAAAAAATATCATTTGAAGGCAAACACGTTCTTCGAGAAAAAACAGACAACTTTATTAGGTATATTTGCTACGCTGGTTGCCCAAGTCGAGCCAGAATTAAGAAAATGTGCAAAAAACAACTCACATTTTACACGTTCTGATAAATCAATATTCATTTAATGCTCTCGCCAATAGGCGGCCACCGTGTGCGTCATTCTGTATTGATCGGCTCCTGTCTCTCCCACTTTTGCCTAAGATTTCTGTGCATGACATCCAACCGATTTGCCGACTGATGCATGATTCATCCGAGTGCATGGTTTCAAGAAACACTCGGCCTTTTTTACAAGGGCAGGCACCGACAATACGAGTTCTGCCCCAAGCGAAGGTGTGCCCGGTGTCCATGGTATGCATGGCAATTTGAGACGGATGGTCTCACCTCTTTACTGTCAGTTGGTGTTCATGGATGCGTCCAGAGGCGGATTTTCCTGTTTTACCACTTTAAACTGCATTCTAGGCCCCGCACGGGATCCTGTAGACGACTTCGTTTTTATCCAAATAGCCAACCCATCTTTAGAGCGTACTATCTAAGTGCGTAAAGTGGTCACTGGTTTCAGGGCCAATAGAAATTGATTTCCTTAAGTGCCTTTCAGCAAGTTCAGACATATCCTTAATGCAAGGTAGAGCTCGCTAAGTAATTCGCCTAAGTGCATTATTGGAAGTACTTGGTTCGGTTTCTTTGGATTCTTTCTGTCTCATCTATCGACTCACAAAATTTTTGGGATACTCATTTCAAGAAAATAATCCAAACGAGTAACATAGTTCACCTCGGCAGCCTTCTTAGTTTGAACAATATGTTTTCGCTCGACTAAGCAGACTGTTGACCGTACTCCGTTTGTGGGAAATAGGGTGGTTGCTCTCATAGTGCAGAACGCCCTCCATGTAAGTGTCTTTGCAGTACACTGATGCGCGCAATGTTCCATCAACTTCGGCTGTACGAGAACATCCGGAAATGGGAGTTTTTTGTTCAGTTCTTTCTCAACTGTGAATGTAATCCCTGGCAATAGTGAGTTAATAGTATTGTGGAAAGTTTCCAAATGAGCCTTTTTAACGATCACAGCCAAAATTTAGGGTGTCTTTTCCCAAAAATCAAACTTGACTGTAACTTATATTTCTTGGGATGCCTACCTTCCAATACCAGCTAGAAAATTCACGAGTACAAGTCAACTTTTCCGAAAAACCTCTTCTATTTTTTTATTATATATATCGATATGCGTAAATTTTCGAGGTCCAGACATTGTATCGGGTCATCATCTCCCGAAGCAGGCGAAGAAGAAGAGAGGGCGAATTCACGGAACATATTGTATTCGAACAGACTTTTCGGAAACTTCCTCGTTTCCATCATCAGAGTAGCACACTTGTTGCTCCTGCTGGTCTTGGGCTGTTCAGTCTTGCCGTTTGCCTCGTATTATAGCCGTGATGTACGCACGAACTTTGACCTGCCTGTTTGCCGCTGACTGGCTTAGACCTCCCCTTCTTCGTCTTCTCCGGGAGATGATGAACGCGATAACTCTACATATATATGCATCTGCATATGCGTATGTTCGTTGTGTTGGTTTTGGGGCTTGCGGACAATGTAGTCAAATACTTGAGCAAACACCTACTCAAATGGAGGCATCTATTGCCAGACTAACAGAGACACTGGACCCCGAGTTAGTGCTCGAGTTCCTGCTGTATTTTCTACACGCGTAACCTCGTTATTTCCTATAGCCCTTCACAGCAGTTTTTGTTTTATCAGATATAAATGTTGCACTTTTTTGTCAAATTCGATAGCATTAATTCATAAACATCCACTATAATGGGCATGGCTACATGGTTTTTGAACCTAAAAGATTTCTCTTCATCATGCAAGCAATGAGAGAGTTTGAAATGCATGAGCACTTCGGAGTTAAATTATTTTGCATACACCAGTAAGAAATTTATGACAGATTAACAACTTCCAGGCCAAACTTAGGGTTGATATCTATTCTGCAAGGAACGGCTCAACTGTCTATTTTTGCTAAATATGGTACTGCTATTGAACTATTGGCCTATGAAAAGAAAATCCATAAGGCGATAAATTATGGTATAGTCACGCAGAGATAGCTCAAACGAACATTTATAACGAAAAACCCTCCTTTTCCAGTTAAAGGCGTTATGCTGATAAAAAAAGCATCAGGACAATTCACACGAAACCTATGGAAAGCTGTAAGCTCAAACAGTTAAAAGAAACATGCCACTCCGACGGAGTCGAGCCTCGGCATCCAGATTTCGCCTTTGATGCTTCGGTGACCAAAACGAAGGAAACGTTCCTCCGAAGATATTTTGACTTAAGTGTGAAAAAACAACGGCGTCAGTGGGATTCGAACTAATGACAACAAGGGAAGAGCTTTGGTAGAACCAACTCTGTAGCCACTTGAACTACCAGACACCACCGGAAGTCACGAATTTAATCACAGTTGCGCCACGTCACCGAGGCAGCCTACTACAACGCATGCAGTCCGCCATATCTGATAAAGCAAGCTGACTGCTCAAGCAGGCTTAATTACTTGGGAGCGTTGGCCGTACTCAAGCTTGCCTCTTGCTTTCGTAGGTTCTAATCTCACCGAAGCCACGGAGTTTTTCAAAATCTGCCAAAACACCTATTAATTCCTCCAACTCTGCAAATGATCAGTATTCAATTACCGTTGACCCAAGGGGTAGGCATATCTTTCAAATGGAGCGGCCGCAGTTTGTTAGCTTGACACCACAGTAGAAGAGGGCTGTGACTGTAAAAACCTTCTTGTCACTCAAATGGAAGGATGTATCGAGGTAGTCACAGACAGTGGGTATGTCGTACATAACTTAGCTTTTAAGGACAATAACAGGGGCGTCTCATGAATTACCATAGCTCAGGGGCAGATGATCCTATCCCAAGTGAACTGTACAGTGTTGCGTTAGGCCTACATGCGGACCGTAATGACTGGTGACATACTTTAGGGGGAGTTGCACCGAAACCGCGTATTCCTACCGATGGTGCCTCAAATTCTCCTGGTCCGGCGCAACGGTCAATGCGCCCAATTTAGTCTGCGATGGACTGACAGGTTCGAACGGTCTTCTAGACTGATTCCAAGCGCCTGAAAGTGCGACGTGATAAAAAAAGATTTTCTTGAATGATTAACAGTTGATTTGATGTCCATCCCTCCTATGAAACGTCGATCAGACTGCGAGGACTCCTTAGTAGCTTGGTCTTACGGGCACAGGATGGCTTATTCGTACCAAGTCGGCCATTACGCTTAATCTTTTTACCCAAGCAGCTTGAGCGTCGTGAACAGCGATGTCCACCGTCTTCTCCCCGAAGTGGGCGCAGCACTGGTGACTTGCATGTTAAGTAATTAGTGGTGAGTGGGACCTCCGCGTCACTAAGTCCGTCTACGCGTGACCCGCACACAACCTGGTCCAAGGATTATGCGATAGAACTTCACGGAGAGCGACTAGGGGCTCACGCCGGTGAGGCTGCCGTAAAAGTTACATTAAGAAGCCATTACAGAAGGAGTCCCAGTCCTCGGAAGGACCGACTTATCGCGCCGGTTGGCAGACTTCCAAGCTACCAAGTGATAGATCCGTGTGAGTCAAATTTATTGTAGCAAGGGATACGCTGCGGACCGTGAAGATGAATTTCCCAGTGTCGATCTCATTCTGTTTTCCATCTCCCGGGCATCGGTCGACGTTTTGCGCCTGTCAGCTATCTGGTGCTGGCATTGGGCGAATGACTGACGTGACATGGAGGCCAACGGGTAAGTCCCCCTGCACGACAGGAGTTTTGGGATGAGCGGACTTATATTTGTCCAGTGCATCTCCGATGCAGTCCATCGTCGGTGCTTATTATACCCCTCCCCACTCCAGTAGACTTGACTTAGAGGACCCACCGGCACATGCTGAAAGAAAGATGGCGAATCAGATCGAATCAGAGATTCCAGTTCTTATAGAAAAAAAATACTTTGTGGTTCTTTTATATGATGAATCTGTGTGCGTCTAAACCGTTACCATGCACTCTAACTAATGAAACGCGAGGTTACCGGCCGGTTGACGAAGACACCAGCGTTAGCAGAGATCACGGTTGGTAGGAAACAGTAACAGGAATCCCCCCCCCCTCCCCGTAGTACAAGTGACCTGGCACTGAATTCTAGAGAGATTAAGATCAAGTTTGGGACAAAGGAATAACTGTGCTTTCTGGGATTTAGCGCATGACCAACTGTATTATGGGGGGAAGGGGCGTTCGTATTGCCATTTACCTTGAAGTTTTTGTAGGCCAGAGGGGCAGCTAGACATCATTTAAGCAAAGTGAGCCTCCCTGCTGATGGGAAAGATTCGAAAACAGAGCACATTCCATGCAAGGAAAAATTAAAGTCGTTGCTCCACCCCTTTCTGATTTTGTAGTTTTCTAATTAATTTTTCTCGCAACATCCGCGTTCGTGACTAGAAATCGTGTCAAGTGGGCACCAGCAGCTTATCCAAGTCGGTGGACTGAATCATTTTGCTACCGAATTTCGCGATCGCAGCGCAACACTTTTCTAAGGGTGGATAAATTTTCATATCTGCAAAAAATCAGGTCTTCATGTGGATAGTTCCATAACTTTAGAAACACTTGTGTGCATAATAGAAATAGCTGGAACATTCGAAAAATAGTGTGTTTTACGAGGTCTTGCAGCCGCTATGAAGGAGCAGTTATCTGGACGCTTCTGTGTAATCCGCATATGGGTCAACTGAATGACAGCTGGCAAAGTTTGCCAAGTATTTCCAACCCATGAAGAGGTTGCAGAAGTCCAAAATTATCAGTGCATTGGACATCTAAGTCCGTGAATTCCGTTTCGGACGAAGCAGCTTGACTACGAGACAGGGAGAGAGGGAATACAATGTTGACAAGCGACAGCGAATGAAGCTTCAGGAGTCGCAGCCTCGAGCAGAAAATACCCCCAAGTCCATGTGCCGTGCATTTTTCAGACCCACTTAAGAAGTCCGAGGCAGCCACACCGATTACTCTTAATTACGGGTAAATAAATCCGCCCACATTCTCTTTGCGCCAAATAACAGGGGGATGGTTATAACTCAATGGTAGCTGTCTCCCAGTTGTTTATGCTACATCGGGCCTTGTACCTTGCTTTCGGGGACACTACTCAAGTGCTCTCAACAGAATGCGTGTTTTTGCGCTAGGACTTGTAAAATACCCCAGGCAAAACAAAAACAGCCTAGTTTAACTTCTGCACTACAAATCACATTTCCAGAGAATTTACGAGGAGACACAACGTCCTGTCGGCCGTCATGAAATGGAGATGGCAATTTACGTTTGTGCTAATCGTATCCGCAGAAGTTATCTTCCGGAACAGTGCTACAGCTTACAACAACAACACTCCTAAATACCCTCAGAATAACTTGAACCTATTTGTCCTCACATCCACAAATACCTGTTCGGTTGAGTACCCTCTCTTCGATTACGTGACCACTATTGCCTATGCTGTCTACAATCTGCGGAACATAACTCGGAACGAAGAACCCTTCATTAGTGTTATTCTGGCAGAAATTGAAACTCCTGGCTGTAATCTGAAACAGGATAACCATGCTGCGGTGCTGATGGACCACCTCTATGACCTTGGAGATTTGGTGTCCAGCTCCGAAATTGACGGCTTTTCTGTTCTAATTGGTCCCCAGTCGGGCAGCGACTGTAATCTTGTCACGGACTGGATTCGCCTGTCGGGTACAGAGCTCCTCGCCAGCAATAAGATCTTCCAGATAAACTTTGCCTGTCGCATGTTCGTTTTTCAAATGGAGTTCATTATGCCGAGCGTGTTATGTGCCCAGTATGCCGCCCCGCCGCACCAGCTTCCCCCTTTTATGCTGGCTTCTATCGCTTTGCCCACCGCCCTTACCATTATCATTGACTCGCTCAGAATCTTTCTGAAAACAATGGGATGGAGTCGAATAACCATCTACTTTGAGGTCAGTCCAAAGCAGAACAGTAACGCTGACATGGCCTTGAGGTTGGGCAATGCACTAAGCGCCGAGCTCAATGCATTTCAAATAATTTCAGAGCAGAGGATCAGAGAGAACTCCGACTTTATCAAACTTTTGAAGACGGAAACCGAACTGCCAGACGGTAAACATTATTTCTTGTAGTCAAACATTATTGCTGATATAAAAACAGGAAAATATGAGCAAAGAGAATGAGTTTAGGTTCTGTGAAGCCGAGGCAACACGTTCACAGCTTATAAAAATTGGTTACCGTAACTGTAGAATGTGCAGACGGCATTCTACAGAGAAGTTCAGCTGGCTGATTTCACTAACCATTCACCAGTCATTTATTTTACTGGAATCTGTTCTACTGGTGTGGACTAAGTCGGAAGATAACTAACCTTCTTCGTCATGTCAATGAGAACCCAAGGCTGTTGCAAATATTTGGTGCTACTATAGCGTGACTCCCACCATCGGTGTTCTACTACAGCATACTTCCTACCCTAATAAGTATTCTTCGAAAACCAGTACCAGATCTAAATCATGTCGCCTATACTGTGAAAATTCGATTTAAATTAAATAACAACGATCAAACAACAGATGCTCCTTTAATATCGCGTATTATTTCTATGAAATGGTCTCAGTCGTTTTTCGAAACAAGCCAAGTGCACACACAAGTGCATCTGAAGTAAAAGCCGTGGAACTCGGAGATTTTCTTCAAAATCCCAATCTTTCCTTCTAATAAAGTCCTCTCGATTTACTGGGCGTGAGCACCTGTATTCGGATCAGCGCAATTTTCCCGGTGATTGTCAATTTTATGATCGTATCCAGCCTTATTAAGTCGTCGATATGCTGGTCATTCGTCAGAACGCATGGTCAAACCTCCTTCTACTGTGCATTCATTGAAAGGGATCAACGTCGTTGCCTACCGCTTGTGTATGCAAAAGTACCTAACACCGGTACTCTGACGCAATCCAAAGACCAATGGACCGTCGATGCATGAGTCGCGGTTCCGATATTCCTGTACTGAGTCGCCATCGTTTTCTTTGGCAGATGAATCTTCACCTAAAATATGGCCACGGGTGTACTTACAGCGCCCTGCAAACCTCGCCTCGTCTATTTGTCCTGCGTTTTACGATGTCCCATTTAGCTTCCCTCTCTTAACGACTTATACCACTTCGGGGTAGACTTTTCAACAGAAGTTGATCCAGTCAACCACAATATTTGGGAATCTATCAGTAAGCTTTGACACTCCTTCCAGTGACATTCTTTTGCTCCAGAGATAAATTAACCCACAAATCTTCAGAACTTCAAATTACAGGGGAGTCTTCTGTTAAAATGGTAATAACGGAAGAATTCGTTCCCCTTTCTTACTGGTCGAATACACTGACTAATTCCGACCACGGACCTTCTTCGTGAACATCACCTCGTGCATCACCTCAGAATAAAACTCTCATAACCGTATTTTGAAGGACTGTGCAATAATTTACAGTACTAACAACACAGGTATTAGCTAAAAGCCGAGAAACGCGTGTTTCGCCGATCTTATACCGTTGCCTGACGCAGCTGCGAGGGGTTCGGCTCGTCAGTGGGTCCCCCAGCTTTCCCCGTGTGTTTTCTGGTACGGTAAATCATTGCACAGTTCTATACTACTGGCTGCCTGTTGGCGGTTTGTGAAGATTTAGCGGTTATTCCGCAGTAGCTGACGGATTTCAGCTCAAACATTCATATCAAAATTTGGAGCGTGCCTGGAAAGTCCCGTTTCGAAAGATTTTCTCCAAGTTCGCGCATTAATTTCCTCGGAAATTAAACAAGGCAAGTATTTTGAAGGGCATGGTAAGGTAAGGACAAAATATGTAGGTAAGAATTACGTTATAGTACCATCAAACATTTTTATGGCGCTGGTTTTTCAGGAAAAGTACATTTTCAAAGCTTACGGAGACGCGGACCTAGTAAGGGATCTTTAGTCACGCGGCCCTCCAAGGTAAGAGGAAACCAATAAACGCCTGTAGAGTATGGAAAAGGACAAGAAGGACTGGAGAGGCCATTTCCCGCTGGCAGTCATCAGAGTGTCATATCCCATCGCCAGACTGGGTACACCTGAAATGCAATGCAAGGTAACCTGATCATCAAGAATTTACGTCAAACGTTCTACCGCTTAAAACTTGAACTAACATCCTGCCAGCCACAGTCGATAGGTACTTGCCTACCAAGTCCCAGACCGAGAAGAAGGAGACGCCATCGCTCTATCAAGCTTTTTATTTCTCTGATGTTTCGGATTAATGCTCGAATCCACAAGCAGAGAATGGATCAGATAAAAGTAGTGTTGCACAAGTGTTTTAGTTTTCGTTGCATACAGTTGCATGCCATTTTACACAAAATTTGACGGTTTCCTCATTCGTCGTAGATGTGGATGCGATAATTGTCTGACGGCTCGCTGCCAAACATTAATTGCTGGAATGGCCACTTCGGTGACTCAGATTTTTGAAATCTGAGTTTAGTCTACTACTAGTTCACTAAGGCTTTTAAGCCAGAAGCAGTCGTTTTGGTTAGGTTTTGCTTTAATGACATAATTTATAGATGTCTTGGCAGATTTTGCATAATTCATATTGACTCAACCGTCAAAAACTCGGCGCCTCAGTGCGAAACCGGCAATTGACGCTGAGCCAGATTCACTAGCAATCTGCTGATGTTTGAATGAAACAAACAATTCATATTGACCCAACTGTGAAAAACTCGGCGCCTCGGTGGGATTCGAACCCACGCAGTAAGGGGAAGGCTTTAGTACAGCCACCGCTCTCATCACTTGGGCTATGAAGCCCTGCCGGAGGTCGCGCGTTTAATCACATTTGGGTCAAGTTGCCCGCCCAACCTACTGCAAAGTCTGGAATTCACCAAATCTGATACATTAAGTGGACTGCTCAAGCAGGATTTCCTAAGTAATTCACCTAGAATCCACCAGATCACTACCAGGCTTAGGTAATTCATAGATGCTTTGACAGATTTTGAATAATTCATATTGACCGAACTGTGAAGTACTCGGCGCCGAGTTGACACAAAATTTTCACAGACCAAACTTTGCCGTGGAAAGACATATCCAGACTGAAACAGAAAGTGCCTGTTTACACTTTCCCATACAAACTGACTGCGCTCAAGGTATTTGCTGGCCTTAGGTTAGTTCTCACAAGTCATGCTTTGCCATGACACTGATTCACCCTTCGCCAGATGCTACTTCTAGGCTATCGAGAATAACTCAAAATTTACCTCGACGATTATGTGACATCTTCCAAATTTGTCGATTTAGATAATTATTTAACGATTTTCTGCGTCTGCGGTGGTCCGTTATTGCACTACTGTAAACCAATACACTTTATCCCCTATTACTGTGAACATGCGGAAATGCACTACAGGTACCATCCGACATGAGCACCTTTGCATCTCTCATGTGGACAAACGGTACAAATTATGCGCTTAATAGGGGGGCATTACTTGGTCTATATTATACTCTTTTTCAAACACCAGAAACTCTCCCGCTTTGCCTGAACCATCTACCTTTAGGTGCAACAGGGGGCGCAAACGGTTTTTACTAACTTCGCGGCTTGCTCGGCAAAATCGCACTATCCAGTGGAAATGGAAAAGTTAAGTTAGGACTCGCAGTCGCTAAATCGGAGCACAAAATAAGATGTCTGACAATCTGAAATACAGGGAAAGACAGTAATAGTTGGGTTTTGTAATATTAAACGGCTCTTTTAGGAAGTGAAGACTATGAACGGAAAGAATGTTAACTAAAACAGCCTTTTATCGCACCGCCGTTTCGATGTGTATCGTATATGGACTGGAAAAACCCTGTGAGGAATTTGATATGGCCTTGCCAAACACGCACATTTCGAGCGGCCTTTCCAGCTGTTGAGTGCAGAACATGACAAAAGTTAAGCCATGCCGACGAAACACGGTTTTGCTAATCCTTTTCATGCTGCTCTTGATGATATGTCGAAAATCCCTGTTGAGTGGGTTTTCACCGAACAAGTTGTAGCCTCAGGTTGCGCTTTTTTAACAACTTTGAAGACCAAAAGATAGGGCAGCATGCGTTATCGTTACCTGAGACTGAAAGTTTAACACGAACATTCGAGTCAACGTTGTCGGCAGCATCTTGGAAGTGTAAAGAAATTTTGTTTACTATTTGTTCACTTCTAGATTACCGAAGGTCAACACCTTCTAGATATTTATTAAGGCCATTAGACTCGATTACACAATCGGTTGTCAGTTCTCGATCGTCCGCCTCGACCACAGACACAGGGCATTTAACTTCTGCAAAATATCGACAACCCGGAGGATAAGGCGTTTCGCTACGACAACCAACTGCTGTCTTCTTTTCAAAACATTTTGTTCGAAGATGCTTTTTCGGGCTTAGCCTAGATTCTGGCCATGTCGTCCGCTAACCACTTATCATCCGTTCCCTTCCACGACTATATAAATTAAGTTTTGCTTTCCAACATTCATCGCCACCGTCCGACTCGCGGTGAGGTGGGTATCCAACAGGAAATGGCATACTTCGTGAGAAGTCTCTTGCTCACTCTGCTGACATCTGCTATGGACACGTTCCCTAGTCCTAGGCAAGACAACCAACTGAACCTCTTCGTCCTCACCTCAGAAATTCACTGCTCTACCGACCTTCGACTCTCAAACATATTTGATAGCGTCGTTCACGCTGTGGATGCTGTCCACAATCTCACCCTGAATAAAGAACCCTACATTACAACCTTCCTGGAGAATGTACTTCTTCAGGGCTGCAACCTAAAAGATAAGGGGCATGCAGTAGCCCTGTTTCAGAAGATTTACAACATCAGCGACTCGGTACGTGACCGTGGGGGCTTCTCTGTGCTGATTGGTCCCTATTTGGGCTCTGATTGTGACCTTGTCATTGACTGGATCAGTCTTGCGGAGAACACGAGTCAGGCAAGAGAACGACTATTCCAGATTAGCTACTACTGCCGGAGCGCGTCCATGCAGAAGCACTTCGTTCCCGCGCAAAGGGGCATGTCGACGGCCGCGGACAAGGTCTGCAGCACGGCTAGCAGCATGCTGGCCGTTGTCTCGTTGCCAGTGCGGACGCACACTCTGGTACAAGCGGCGACCGCCCTCTTGAAGCGCAAAGGCTGGCAGCGTGTAAACATCTACTTTGAGATAAGCCTGGAACAGAACATTAGCTCCGATCTGGCAGAGAGCCTGGCTGTTGAACTGTATATGGACAAAGCCGACTTTAAGATGCTACACCGGCACAGTATTTCTCGGAACATGGATTTTGCTCGGCTGTTAGAAGAGGAAGTTCCGGACGGTAAGCCAGCCTTTCCCAGACACCTATTGATAGTATGAGAGGGGAAAAGACCGAACATGTGCTCTAGCATATAAGTAAATGTATCGTGTTCATCATCTGCCAAAGAAGAAGAAGAAGAAGGAGAAGAGGGCGAATTCATGGACCATATTGTCTTCGAACTGACTAGCTTAGACCATTCAGCGGCAAACAGGCAAGTCAAAGTTCGTGCGTCCAGCACGGCTATAATACGAGGCAAGCGGCAAGACTGAACAACTCAAGACCGGCAAGGGCAACAATTACGCTACTCTGATGATGGAAACGAGGAAGTTTCCGAAAAGTCAGTTCGAATACAATATGGTCCATGAATTCGCCCTCTCTTCTTCTTCTTCGTCTTCTTTCGGAGATGATGGACGCGATACAATGTCTGGACCTGGAATTTTTACGCATCTACGTAAATGTGTAGGCGCATGTTGCTTTAATTCGTTCCTAAAACATACTAAGCCAGATCCTCGATACTCTCTTTAACTTTGGCATATTACGACAGCAGATGACAACGACAGAGGTTAAACCCTCGACAGGGCGGCCAAGTTTTCAAATTGCTATGGAAACCATAACATATCAATTATGTTATCATAGAAGCGAGCAATATAACATGACTGACAACTTTCTAACCACAAGTATGCATGTCGAGTACACCTAGAAGGAAATGTGCTATGTCGGTTCTGTCCTAGAAGAGCATCGGTTTATTATTCACAGAATTCATACCAAATACCATAATATAAAATTAAGATTGCCTTATTGCCTGTTCAATAAGGGGAGGTCGAATTTCCTCCGAAATACCCCGTACATGTGGGATTACGCAATGATTGCTTGAAGTTTTCCATTCTCGAAAAGAAAAAAACAGATCGATTTAAATCATAAAACATTTATCGCTTGCCCTATTGGCACTTCTTAAGCGAGGATTCCAGGGGCAATGTAAATTATGGTATTTTCAACAAACAGGTCATAGGGCATGTCATAAAGTGTGCTGAACAAGGTTTCACATTCCTGCGCGTCATAAGATGAATCCAAAAACAAAATAAATAACTACTGAGAATACAATTATGTAATTATTTACCACACTGACAACACGGAACGAACTAAAAGCCCAGGCATGCGTGTTTCTCCGATCTTGCGCAGCTGCCTGACTCCGCTGCGAGGGGTTTGGCTCATCCGTGGGTTCCCCAGCATTCGCTGTGTGTTTTCAGGTATATGCACTCCAGTTTTATCTTGCCTTTTTTAATTCCCTAGGAAATTAATTTGCGAACTTTAAGTGAATTCTTCGGAATGGATCTTTTCAGGCATGGTCCGCAAGTTGATATGAATATGTAGGCTGAAATCCATGCGACTAGTTAAAAACATTTACCTATTACCTGTGTTGCCAGTATGGTACATACTTACACAATTGTATATTACAGGCTGTCTGTTGGCGGTTTGTGAAAATTGTGCTGTTATTCCGCAGTAGCTGCTGGACTTCAGCTCAAATATTCAAACCAAAATTCTGACCGTGCCTGAAAAGGTCCGTTCCGAAGAATTCGCTCCAAGCTTGCACATTAATTTCCCTGGAAATTAATCAAGGCAACGTACTGAGGCTGTTTGCAATTTGATTTCAGATATATGATCCCACCAGATGTAAATTAATAGATGCTTGTTTTTCCTCAGAGAAGTCATCCTTTTGTCCGATCAATCGGTATATTGCAAGTTGGGTCTTGGACTAAATCTAGGAAGGCATTTTAATATACAACTGTTTTAGGTAGTTCAAGATTACTGGCTGATCGGTTGCTGGAATTTCCTGTTCGCCATTGTCTGTCTTAACGATTGGGTTAACTACCAAGTTGGCTTTTAGGTGTCGGTGCCTACGAGGCGTTCTGTTGTCGAAATACTAAGAGTACACCTCTTCCAACAATTCCGATCCAGGAGTTCCTAAGTGTATTGTTCTCACTCGTTATCCCTCTTATGAAACGACAGGAAGCAGCTGAAGAGCAGTCGCGAAATTTTTTGGTGCCAATAAATCCTGCTGTTCTTGCCTACTTCAGCTTCGTACCGGGGAAAAAATGCTTCAAAACGGAGAATAAAAATACTAGGAAGAAAGATCTGCAAAAAACCCTAATCTAATTGAGGCTGCTTACCGTCGGAATTTAAATTTAAAACAGGAGGTAACTATAGGATTTTCTAGTGCTATTACATCTCGCGACAGCTAACCAACTCTACCAGTCGCTGCATAATATAAATATGGAATAGGAAGCATACAGAAAAATGAATTTCCGCAGAAAATCGATGCGAAAACAGCACACGGTGCACACAATCTACTAGATGAAAAGGCTAACTTAAAAGCGGTGTAGGGGGAAAAATGGGAGCAAGCTAACATACGAAAGGGGTACCTTACTCGAAGGACTGGGAATAAGCTGTGACAAACTTTATCGGCATCAGCAAATTCTGCTGTTTACGTGTGTCTTAAATCCATACTGTGAATAACATATTTAAAGTCTCTCACCCTGCTTTCAAGCCAGACAGAATTCTCTTGTGTGATCGACTGTCTCGCCGTCATTTTGGGGTACAAGTCAGGAGAAGCTTGCCTGTTCAACAAGACGTTTGTTTAAAAGTAATTTACGAAGTATTTTCAAAGTGTTTAGGCGAAATGGGGAAAGCCTTTTTTGGCACACACTTTTCATGCGTGCATGCGAATTCCTGTTAGGTGTGCATACAGTCACTGGGGCTCTCTGTTCAACTGACGTTTTGGTAAAAGCTCGACTACTCAAAAGACGTAAATGGTCAGGTCGAATGACGAAATTTTCTGCAAGGATCAACCCAAAGAAACTTAACCATTTACCCATTGCATTTGATGGCATTTTGCAAGGAAACTGGCAATACTACAACCGTCGCATTTCATACTTTTAAGATTTTTAAGCATTTATACAAGGTAATTTTTAGGGATTAAGTCCCCAATATGATTGCGAATGTTGTAATGAGCCATAAGGTTCAATTAGATGAAGCCATAAAATCTGTTTGCCCCAAGGCACCCCCAGGACAGGGCGCTAGCCATTATCCTCGTAGGCTCTCCATCCGACCCTGAAAAACGAGAATTTACAGCCAAGACAGCAAGGAGCCAGCACGCACACGCCCACACACAGCGAATAAGAACGGTCAAATCTCCACCCTCTCCCCCCCTTCTAAATCTGTTTTGACAGGTGTCAAATCCACGTAGGGCGCAGTCTTCCGATATAAGACGGAAAAGTAGTTGTGACAGGGCTAGCGACATCCAAAATAATGGTTAGAGCACCGACATTTAAGTTCTTCGGTATTCTGATAATACTGGTCGCGAGAGGAATGTGTCTTGACACCGTTAGGAACGTCACCGACGACCTACTTGTCATTCACTACCTTCTCACAGAGAATCGTTGTGGGTCCGACTTCAAGGTATTTAACTTTGCTGACAGTCTCTTGTATGCCGTCGACTATATCATTTCCACATTTAATCCGCGCATCCCTTACACACCGTACTTCACCTTCCTGAATGGGTGCTCCCTCAAGGAAGAGGACAGGGCGGGGAGGTTGATGAGCACCATGCATCTAATGAGTACCATTACCTTGGAGAGTGAGGGCTTCTCTGTCTTGCTTGGACCTCCGCTCACTGTGGACTGTGATCTAGTCAACGACTGGATATCCCTGGGGGAATTTCGAACCTCAGCGGTGGATAGGCTCTATCAGATCAGTTATGCCTGTCGCAGCCAGGGCCAAGAGACGGTTTTCACGAAAGGAGAGGCAACGGAAGGAAGGACTCAGGTGTCGGCGTCAATGACCACAAGGAAAATGGACTCAAGCAATTTTGCTGCCATCAGTCTTGTTCTCACAACCTCCACCCTCGTGACGGGTCTGAATACCCTGCTCAGCGTCTACGGCTGGCAAGAGATGGCCGTCTTCCATGAGGTCAGCCTGGAGGGTGGCGAGTCGGCGTCGTTGGCGCAGCAGATCGTTCTTACGTTGAGCGTCGGGGGCGCCAGCACGGGACCCTTCAACGTGGTGCGTCAGCAGGGGCTGCGTCCAGGCATGGATCACTCAGCGCTGCTGGGGGCGAAGTACAGCAAGCTGGATGGTCAGCCATCTAACATGCGCTTATTTGTACCAGCTAACTTACATCTCTCATGCTTACAGTAGGTGAGCTAACTCAGGAAATATCAACCGCGAATTCCGAAATGCGTTGTCGTTTAAAAAAGATTGATTAAGTTGGGTTGTAAAACTAACCATATTGCAGCATAACTCTATGATAATTCAGTTACCTATGGATGCCTGCTTTTGAACGAACTTCCTTTCGGCTGCATGCGAAAACCATGCTCTGTAAAAAATGACTACTTACGTAGCATGCATTTTTCTCATTGATTTCCGATGCTCTTCAAAATTCAATTATACTTCATGTAAAACATGCATAGGAATGTTCATTCTTCTACTCATTTAGTAGAAAATTACGCCTTCTTCCAGTTTTGCAATCGAAGGAAGGCTAAAATTTGGTTTTCAAAGACTTTCCAAATTCCCGAATAATATTGAACCCGACCTGACATAACGCTTGCATTCAGGGTTTGCAAACTACAAGCCGTATACTTTCCGCGTAATGAAAACTATACATTTCTCTACGGGATTAAAAGGAGACTATATAGGGTTCATGAAATTTAGTAGCCGATTTGAGCCATATTGTTAAATTTACAAGCCACATTGGTAAATGAAGATACTAACATTTTATAGGCGGTCATTTCACGATATTAAAAAAATCTCACAATTACAAACTTTTAAAAACCGAATTATACATCCCATTTGAGTACGAACTTGGAAAAAGGCGTAAGTTCCTGCTAAATGCGCAAAAGGACGAATATTTTATGCATATTTTCCATGAAATATAATTGAATTTTGAAGGGCATCGAAAATCAATGGGAAAATTGCATACTGCGTAAGTAGTCATTTTTAACAGCATATAGTTTTTGCATGCAGCCGAAAAGAAGTTCGTTCAAAAGCGGCATCTTTAGGTAACTGAACTATTATAGAGTTATGCTGCAGGATGATTAGTTTTACAACTCTAATTAAGTAATCTTTATGAAACGAAAACGCATTACGGAATTCGCGGCTGGCATTTCATGAGTTAGCCCACATACTCTATAAGTCTCTGTATCCCTCCAATCGACTCATTGTTACTATCACTATTTCTAGAACAATAACAATGGCGGTTACTGAAATAATACTGTTACTACTACTATTACTACTACTGCTACTTCTACTACTACCACAGCTTTAAAAACGTCGGTTAGTTTGTTACACGTGGTCAGTCTTTACCCCAAATTTTTATTACGAATCATTAAATAAAGTTTATAAGCAAGTATAACAAGCAGTAACATAGTCATTGCGAAATCTGCCAACCCTACTGGCTCTGCGGACAGGTTGACTTACGCAACTATACTGTTTAACGGGTTGACTGGCATCACATTTGATGTTACTAATGGAATACAGCTGTGACAATTTTTTGGAAAAATACTGCCAGCACCAAGTAAATTGCCCAGATAAACAAAATTATGTAATACTGCTAAAAAACTGCTATAAACATGAGAAATGGTTTCTATGCTGAGGAGCGAATTGTTGAAATGTATGTTTATGAAAGAATTATGATGTAGTTTGAAGCGTTCAGTTGTTCAACTATGTACCAATCAAACGATAGCTCTTGTGTTTGCGCAATAGGTCTGTTTTCGCACGATTTAGTTTCGCTTACGTAAAAATGTAAGGCATAACCCCCAGGTTTAACTGCGAAAGTAAAAGTCTAACCACCGTACACTAACAGTAAAACGAGAAAGCGTATCTTCGTTTTGATATTATAGGCAAAGGCCAGAATATTTCTTCCCTGCATAGGACTTACCACTTCTTCCCTGTCTTCCATTGTCTCGTCCCAACAGCGATTGTACGAACGAGCAAACCTTTGATTAAAGGTTTGCCGACACGAGAAAAACAAGAATAAGCCACATATTTAACGGTATCATCCTCTGAGCTCCATCCTTTGGTCGGGATATAAAGGCTTGAGACTGATACGGGAATGAATTAAAAGGTGGCCGGCTAAAATTTCATATACAATTTCTCATGGCAAAAAGAGACGAAGTGACCTTATTTTAGTTTTAGTGGGGAGTTTTGGCATATGCAGACAATCCCAACGCCTCCCTGTGAGTTCTGTAGCACTGAAACTTATTGAAAGAAGGAACAGTCTTATTAATGAGTGCCTGGATTGGCTAAGAAATAGTAGAACGTATTTCATAGACCAGTTAACTTGTCCTTATTACTTAGCCCGGGAATAAAGTCGGAATTTAAAAAAACTAAATAATTCTTGAATGAGGCATTCTTTCTTACCATACCTCATCTAAAATACCGTTTCTAAATTCCCTGTTAAATACTTGCCCTACTTCGGATGCAAATCAAAGAATCGACAAAGAACCAAAAAGTTTCGGATTTCACGTATTCCAACGTGAAATCCCGATTACACCCGCCTTTCAGAGAGAAACGCACACTAAAAGGATCGTACTCTAACAGTTTCAGAAGCTGAAGTAGTGGCGTGCCTAAGGTAGAGACTACCTTTTCAAACGACACCCTCATAGCCTCGCAAGTGATCGTTTGCACTGTGGAAGGCGAAAGGTTGCGGCCAAACCCACAATTATGAAACTTGTGAGACGCCTTCAGGTAGGTACGTAGTACCGTCCAGAAAACACACGCTGAAACTGCATGCATTTTTGTCTGTGACCTCAGCCTTCTGCAGCGGATGCCCCAATAAACAAAGGAATTTAACTCCTAAACAATCAATGGCTGTATATGCTAAGTTAGTATGCTTTTAAAGCCTCGGAGAATCAGACTTTACCATGGATTACTTGACCCTTTCTTGTCCATATAAATCCACCTACAGACATGCTTGGCATGAGGTCATCGAGTAAAATTCCTGTGTACTTTTTCGGAAGAAAACGGACACTTTATGGGAACTATACTCTATCTTCTTTAGTGACTAATAGACGGCTAGATCTCAAAAAAATTTCCTTACTGATCATCCCTTGTTTGAATAATCATGCAAGCTATCAGTCTGATATCTCTATTTTTGAATCGCTAAGTCTAATGAGTTCTGACTGTTTAATTTGGATTTTTGACAAAAATGTATGCTCCATGGGTAACAAAACATCTAGTGAGATATTAAAGGAAGGTTGATAATTGCGCTGACTTCATATGTTCTTAGAGAGTCAACAGTCAGTATCAAAGGTCACCGACTGGAATAAATGCGTGGCCACGTTTTTGTCGTTGTCGAAAGCACACTGGCTTGCAAAAGCACACAGATTCCTCTATAAAGTTTTCCCCACTTATGAGGGTGCAGCTTTTTTCACGAAAGAAATTAAGCTTATATGTCGCTTTTTTAACAGGAGGAAGCCTCATTATCGGTCCACAACTATCTTACCTGTTTATTTTCTTATATGCTTCAGTATATGATCAATCCTAATCTGGTGAAGTTATGACAGATGCACTGTCTCATGAAATATTAATCGAAGTTCATCTCGAAAAGGTTCAGTTCAGTTCTTAAATAGCGTTGTAATATTAATTCTTATGCTGAATAATGTTAAGGTATACCGGTAACGTCAAACTATCGGCTTTCGAGTGTGTCTCTTGTCATCAGCTTATATAAACTATATTTTGTATGAATGACTGCTTAAACTTCATGATTTTTTTACTGTCGAATTTTGATATCCCTATAAGTTCAAATATATTTTGTAGAAAACCTACAGAAAAATATTCTTTCTCTGTTTATTCGGTAACAAATTACGTTTTCTCAAATGTTTACTTGAGGAAAAGGTTTCTAATTATGAGATTTGTTAAGACCGGGAAATGCCCAAACATGCAGCATCCCAAAAACGCATTTATTAATACTGCTTATAAAGAGGACAACCTTGTCCACATCCACTGCAAAATGTTATGAGTCCTGTACGTATGCAGAAATATACGATTTTCCCTGCATGAAAAGTATGCAGCTTGAGCTTGGAAATCCCAAATGCAAGTGTGCCTTCAGGTGCGGCTCGAAATTACTTAGGAACTGAGAAAGTTTTAAAATCAAAATATACTCTTTCTTCAAGTATAAGATTTAAATAAGACTTAATTTGCTACCAAATGAGAAAAAGAAAGCATATTTTGTACATGTTTTCTATAAAGTATATTTGAACCCATAAGGGTATCAAAAATCAATGGTGAAAGTTCATGCTAGTTAAGTGGTCATTTTTGCGGAATATAGTTTATGTAAGCGATCGATAAAAGGTTATTTCGAAAGCGGAAAATTCGACGCGCCTGGAATATCTTATGATAATGCGACATGATAGTTATTATTAAACCCTATTTAACTAAGTTTTTTCGAGTCGAAAATACATTTCGGGATTTCGGTCAACATTTCATGAGATGACATTTTAGTTTCTTGAATCGTCATACTTTTTCCCTTGTTTTGCTTATTTTAAGATAGAGCTTTAAAAAATTCTTCCTATTTTAGTTTTGCTCGGTGCACTGTTTATAAGCCAAATGAATGAATTTTAGGAGATCTTCGAGTTTTCAGTATTTACTTTCAATCCTACATTTATTTAAACTTTGGATACGAGGTGGCGTTAGATTAGCGACTTCAGTCAATCATGTCAAATAAATGAGCCAGTCTGACATATATCTGCACTATAAATCGTCTTCATACAACTGAATATAATCACCTAAAAGAATACAGGAGAGACTGGAAAGGTGGTGAAATTACTAGACACTTTTATTAGTACATTTGGTGGAAATGCAGTACTTGAAAAAGTCCTTGAACGTCTTAATATTGTAAGACTGGCGAACATAGACCCTGCTTAAAGGTCTGATGTGCAAAATGTTATCAAAAAATGTCGTTTGAATTTTCTGGCACAATATCGGAGGCCTCCTTTTTGGTCATTTCATTCGCCCCACAATAACGCTCATTCATGTTCGCTTTTGTAGCTTTATGGGGGCTAACCTCAGCCACACCCCAGACCAGTATACTCTAAAAAATCTAAAAACTTGGGAATCTCTCCATCGCAGTGGCATCGCGTGCTTGGCGCAAACCATCGCGGAAAAACCATTTCGTGGATGTAAATTGTGTGGCCGAATTATGCGGTGGGCTGTGTTTCCTACCCTTCCTGCCTCAGCCATCCATACGACAAATACGGCTATACCAACCAATAAACGTTTAGAAATCTGCCTTTTTAAACTGGCCACTTCAGCGTACTGAGGGTACTGACCATTGTCTGTATTCGGTGTTCCCATCTACTATCGTCATGTCACTACTCAATCTGGCCACTTTTCTAGTCCTCTGCAGTCTGTTTCTAAAATGCCATCCAACTGGGCAGCTCACACTGAACATCCTTCTGACTGAAGGAATCTGTGGACCTAATTTTGAGGTCTTTAACTATCCTCTCAGTGTCACCTTTCCCTCCATCGCCATGCAAAGTTTGGAGGGTTGGCACCAACCTGGCAGTCCGCCAGAACTGCAATTCACCACCAGCTATTTCGCCGTCCCAGGCTGCAGTCTGAGACAGAAGGGAAGAGCCAGCGGCCTGTTAGACGCCCTGGGCGTAATGAATGCGATGGGCAGCATGGGTGTCGAGTTCTCTGTCCTCATTGGTCCACCCATGACAGGCGACTGTGGCCTTCTGACTGACTGGATATCCCTAGGTGATCAGGGCGCTTCGAACAATTTCGGACTCTACCAGATCAGCTATGTATGTCGCAGGAACATTAGGGCTGAGGCCCTGGCAATCGTCGTCGATGGTGACGACCAGGAACCCACCGGGGACTACATCAACTCCTTCAGTACGGCGGTGAATGTTAAAAAGTATCTGAATGCCATGAGTGCCCTGTTGTACAGATATGGCTGCAAGTACGTCGTTCTGCTTTTTGAGCTCAGTTCCGATATAACGGACAGTGAATTCTTCGCGAATGAGTTGGGAGTCCTACTTGCCAATGGCGATTACGACAGCTTTGTAGTCAGCGAAGTGTATCGGTTGCGGCCGGGGAAAGCAAAGTCTTCAGTCGAAAGACTGGCAAATGCAACTTATGACGGTTTGTGCGCACATGACTGGTTTATTTGGTTTTAGATCTAAAAGTAGTTAATCGTAGGGCTTACGAACGCAAAAGCGTATTTATATAATCCAAAACATCTACGAGCTTACCAACAAGCGGTGTTTCTTATCGAAGCATTTCACAGACGCGGGCTTAATCTGTACAGTTAGCAGATCTTTTACCGTTCTTGTACTTATGTTTATCTTATACCGAAACCGTAAATCATAAAATATTCGCTTATTAGCTCAATAACCATTTTTGAGCAAATGCAATAGCTGAACTTGGGATGCACTAAAAAGTAGACACTGAACACAATCCCAATTAATTCATGGATGAAAGTCCATTGCTTTCCCATTCAATATAATTTCCCTGGATTGCACGAAGCACGTTTAAGGAAAACTCTACTTGTTTATTGTGCTTGCTGTTCATTGAATTCACAAGATGAAAAATGTACTTGTGCGTCTAAATAAGGATGCACAATATTTGTGTTTCTTACTATTTTTATGGGTACTCCCATCCCGCACTAACACATACTCTGAAGGAAGAAATGAGAGGACTTTAAAAAATGCATAATATTTATGAATATTCAGACATTCGAGTGTAAGCAGTCCTCTTTTAATGCATATCTCACAATACTACAAAGTAAGTTACGTGATCCAATACTTTTTTAAGTACTTCCTGAGCGTCATGAGACCTTTACATATGAATTAAGTTAAAAATGACACTTCCGATTCTGAAGACTTAAAACCAAATGCAAAATTAGATAGTGATTAAGAATATGTTGAAAAATTTAATTTTGCAAGTCAACAAAATCCCCTCTTTCTAAGACTACATTTTATGATTTATGTCAAATAAAATATAAAGTGAGAATTTTAGAGTTTATGCAACCGTGGAAAATCAACGCATAAAGCGCATTCCTAAGTAGCATTTTCTCCCCCGCCAAGATTGGCGTAAGGTGTTGCAGCGGTTTTCAGTCAAAGGTCAGTCTGCTTTAATGCTTGAACTGGCACGGGTTATGTTCTCGTCTAAATAACATTCCAAAGCCAATACTTAATGTTAGCTTTTTGAAGGTTTAGTAATACATCTTAGTTAATGCTTTAAACATGTCCTTGTCTGTCAGAAACAAAGGAGGCGATCTCCGGAACAAATGCAGTGACTCAGTGAAGTCAAATTAAGACAGCCTCATGGGTTGTTCATTCGGTCAGTAGACAGGCTGCTACTTATATCCTTATCTGTAAATTATTAGAAGCGGGAGACGCATCACATGGGAAAAAGGCAAATGAATAGCCCATAAGTGTGCCACCTCTCGAAGCTAGCTTTAAATACCTTTAACGTACTCTCTTATGTTCCATCAACGCCATAATAATACACTACGTTTCACTCGGAAGAAACAGGACAACGGACTGTCTGTGATACATTGAAGGATGAAGGCCATTAGACCCTGCGCTTCTGCTATCGTTATATCTTCACGATAAAATTCGAAAAAGTGTATTTTTGAACTGGAACGGATAATTCAAACAAAACGCGATTAAATATGTATTCTGCTTTCAGGCCCCAGCTGCATTTTTTCCATCTTAAAATGATGTAAATCCGGTTTGCGACTGTTACCAGCGGCTTCCTCGAGGTCATAAATAGACGCATCGGAATATAAACAAACTTACATCCCATTTTTCAGTTAAGGGTTTTAACTTATTTAGATGGAGTTTTATATTGACTATCATTCAGAAAATTCTCGAAATATTGCAGTCACAGTGGGATACACACTTCTGAATTTGCTGCTTTCCAACCGCCTACTAAAACCACGTTCGGCAAAGCAAGACTACTACTTATCAGGGGTTTGTCATCGATTTCCTTTTAATTTTGAACCCAAGCTGACATTACGCATACTTTTTGGCTTTCCAACTGCCAGCTGCACAGTTTTCATGTGGGGAAAATCATTAGGGGGACACAATGGACGGTTCAAAAAACTGTTCAGTGGATGTGGACGGCCCTTACTTCACAAGCAGTATAGCTAAAATGACAGATTCGATGGCATTTGGGTGAACATTTTGGGTTTCTACAAATTTCGTAAGTACAAATTTTTCTAAAACCTAACTATACTCCTTAGAACATAAGCTTTGGAGTTGAGACGATTTTTCACTAAATGAGTATAAGAATGGATATTTGTGCATCTTCTGCATAAAATATGCTTGACTTTATTGGGTATTGGACATCGATGGACGAAGCCATATTACGTGAGTAATCATTTTAAACAAGTGTGGTATTCACAGGCGATCGGAAAGAGGCGCATAAAAAGAGGGCATCTTGGCGCAACTAAAATGGCTTACGATTATGTTGCAGGATGATCAATCCTAAATCCCCGTCTTAGTAGTCCTTCCTAATCGTAAGCACCTTTCAGAGTCGTGATTTGAATTTCATAAGCTACATGCCGCACTGCATTACCAAAGACTTCAAATTATTTATAATCAGGCTCCATGTCCTCGAAGTTTAATCTGCAATATTTTAAATAAGAAAGCTCATCCTAGTTACGAAACCGAAACTGCGGTCAACACCAATAAAAAAAATTTTATTGCACCACTAGTATAATTATTTTTCGTAGTTTTTTCAAGAAAACCATCACCTAAGCATTGGCGACTTAGGTGTGGACCCATTTATGTTCGATCCCTCCCAATTTAATTCACACTGAAACTTTCCCCTCATCATCAATTTTATTCGAACTTAGCGGGGTAACTGACTTAACATTCACCCGCTCGACCCCTGAGACAGCGCCTGTACGTTCTTCTTTCCGACTATGCCAGGTCTAACACCGCCAGCCAATCAGATGAAAGAAGTGGTGTAAAAACAAAAATAAAAGGAGACGTCACAACACGCCTCGCTATTGTAAGGACATGGCTGTTAAAATCTATGCCACCCCACATATCAACAGGGTTAAGACATGTTTCGCCTGTCTTGCCGACAAAAGCGGGAATGCGAGTCCAAAGAAACAGTTGAGAAGACGAGATCGATGGGATAAGAGCTTTATTCGCCTGACATTTCAGCTTCATGTTCGCTAGTGCGAAATACTTCCGATTTACAGATGTTTAAACATTCGACACGTTCAACATCAAGAACGAAGTAAAATGCAACTAAGCTATCTTTTATGAGCGAACTAATGACATTACTTTGGGCGTGCCTCGACGCCATTCATTTTAGGGGTTAGACTACCGCTATATGCAGTTCTACCTTGAAAGTGTCCGTAGAAGCTTGCACAGAGCATAACTTTACTGTTAACATTTTTTAGCTATTATACTGCTTACGCGGCCGGCCTTAGCAAGAGAGTTCTTGCTAGAAACTCGCAATATTACCGCCATTAAAGAAGGCAAGATTGCCATCATCCACATCGAGCCCACAGACATGCTGACCTACGATGTCCTCCGACTCTGGCGAAATGAACTGGAACGTGGATCCGACCTCGGAGCTGCCGGGCAATGCCTCATCATCATGACAACTCTACCCACGGGAACAACCTACCAGCCCAACTCCTCCATTTATGCGGATGTAAGTGGAATCAATACTTTTGGAGCGTTCCACTGCATAAATTGCAGTTTTCAGCAATTTAAGTCCGCCCCGGGTAGAGATATCGAACAATTTCGGTACTTAAATGCATCCGTTAGACACCGCAACTGTATTAAGTACGACAAATGATAATTCAAGTCATACACTGAGAGTTAATTCACTCGAAATGGGAACACCTCGATTACTAAATTGAATTTGTAAGAAAGTGACGCATGCCGGAAGTTCAGGGTTGGGCAAGAGTTTAATGATTGATTGGTAGAAGCAGGACAATTAAGGGAGAAAATTTAAGACGATGGAGTTATTGGTAAAGACTTGGAAAAAAAGAAAACAAGCTATTGTTTCAGACCGGGGCAGAGTAATTTAGAGAAAAGAATTGCCGAGAGAAGAGAGTGCTGATTATTTAGTCTACCGTTCGGTTCCGTTCAAAATCAGAGAGGGAAGATGGTTCTGCTTCGTGAAAAACCCGCTAGGCTTAGCGGCAAACTGCTCGAAAATAAATTCCGCACAAGATATTAAAAGCAGATATCCGCTGGGAGGGATACATTTGTTCTTCGGTGTTTCCAGTGGCAAGTTTGGCTGAGAATCACATGGGACTAAAAATTACTACACGCGGCGTAGGTTACCTTTGCACTGTGTCCGATGCACAAATTGCACGTGTCAACCGTGGACACTGAACGAACTCTCAATCCGTCATGGTCTGTTTCGCTTCCGTTTTCCTTGGCCTTGGAGATATCTGGCGGCCCTTGTGATCTCACACCTTGACTGCTTCTTGTCAGAAAGGTCCGCAGCGGGCGTTGGTGCGATTACAGGACAATGGCCTTCCAACATCTTACACTTAACGCGTGTTCGTCACCTCAACCCAAAATCTGAACGCCATAAATTCCTAAGGAGACACCTTGATCAAGCTGTCTCGCGAACCTTCCAGCAGCAAGGGTTCAAATATCATCCTTTGCCAACCCTATTTTACACTGAAAGGGTAGGGATGAGTTACCACCTCAGTGTGCATCTATTCCTTCACATGCTTCTGTGGAACAGGTTATATTGGTCGCACGAGCCGGCGCCTATCCAAGAGAATACGATAATGCCTCCCGACATGACTGGAATAAGCTAAATTAGGGGCATAAGCATCGCCATTCTCGCGCATGTTGTTGGTTCCCGGCATTGTGGGGACCACAGCAAAGCTGTTCTTGCGATTTATAAAGTCCCATCGAGCTACCCTCAGCCACTGGGCCGGCGTCTGTTAGCAGCAGCAGCAGCACCAGGGGCGGCCGTCATCAGGTTACGAAAATCAATCTTGTTCGCACGGAAGAACCACGTTCAGGCTCTGCACCTACAGTAGTTGCAGGTAGACTAACGGTGCAAATCTCCGCTTCCACCCGCCGCTGGCATTGACTGCTATTACCCCCAACCCCTCGGCCCCGCATTCCCATCCCCGCCTGCGTTTTAAGACGAACTTTCATCGATTTCTCTTATCAGTTGTACTCCGGTCTCATATAATTGTATTGGCCTGAGGGGAATTTGTCGAAAGCAACGTAGGCTCGACGACTCGTCTTCTGAATACTGCCACAAGAATTTTCGCACCTCTAAAACTGTAGATGCCTGCGGGTTGCTGAAAACCACATTACACAGACGGCGCACGCGTCTTCAACTCACACGGCGTTCAAACTCTTGGTCGAGGTGATAATCGCACGTCAAGCCAGGTATGAGATGCCCGAGGGTCAACCGACTGCTCAATCAACTGAAATGTAATCATGCCGACGCCTTGTAGGGCCTTGTTTCGAACGTTCCGGGCAAGAGGTAGTCATCGTGTGAGACAGACCCTCAGAATGGACAGTAATTGCCAAGGCTTGTGGGGGTGACGCAGACCACGGCGAACTGAGAATCCATTTAGTAAACACAGTGGCTCTGGCCATTTTCGAATAAGACTCAATGCAAAGGCAACCCACAGACCATGCAAAGAGAACTGTGGATAGTACTCTTCAAGCCCTGATGAATGGTAGATGAATTCGCTGCTGAAAATGCAAAAAACACTAAACAAGCAATGATGAGGAAAGGATTATACTCAGTAAGCACCGTAAGGGCGCTTTTTCAGGGCAAATTTTTACCGGCTTTTCAGAACATAAGTGTTTGCGAGTAATCTGTTATGGAAGTAGTCCCAGCCCTCAAGTAGGACCTTGAGTTCTAATTGTCCTATCGACTACTAAGCTCTTCAGAAATTCAAATGGCCGGAAAGTGAATTTTTTGTTTCATTCTCGAAATTTCAGTGATCATGCGGTTTGAAAAAAGCGCCTTTACGATAACCACGTAACGGCCGTCTTAAAAATGAGCAGTACTAGCGGTAGCGCAAACGACAACAACAACAAACTTCCAATATGGATTGTCATCAGTACCCAGAATTCCATAAATCAGAAATCCCATGGGAAACAAGGGCATTCCATGAAGAGCTTAACTCCCTGCTTATGCGTCATGCATCACTAGAAATACCTGTCCCAGTTCTCATTTACTACTTATGTTACAAGTTCGGTAGAAGCACTGTCAAATGTAAAGTCCACGTGAGCTGCCACGGGCGTATCCTAACATTGCCTTCCTTCTCCTAGTGTGCGTCCTTTCCCCCAGAAAGCCATATCACCTGTAGGTAGCTGTCAAAGTGAAAGCCGGAATAATTAGCATTCTGGGATATACCTCCCCTAGACAGCAGCAAAATGGACCCTTAGAAATTGCCTGTTTGACAGCGATTGGGTCTATAGTTATAGGATTCCTGCGATAACTCCTTGTACACGTTTTTGAGATAACATAATCCATATGAGTTAGAAGAGGAATTAACGAGTCAGCCTCGTGGTGCAAAATAGTAGTCACGGAAGAATTCCAACACGAAAAGTGTCCGTCGCTTTCCAGAGAGGAAGTCGCCCACTTAAGAATTTGGATGAATTTATTTGGTAGAATAATTAAACTTCTAACTCCTCTTTCCTGTTTACTCTCCTCAGAAGCACAGTTTTCTTCCAACGTTGGACGAAAAAATTTATTAAAGTTCCACTTAAGTATTTAAAACCTAACAACACCGAATATTTTCTACCAGACCTATAGCCTACTCTGCATTGCCATCTTTTCTGATTGGCTGACTTGGGTGCACTTTGGGGAAAACATGATGAGATCATCAAGTCTTCGTAGCTGTCGCAGTTTTTAAAAGTCGGATCTGAGCAATGAGTTTTGACACCTGGAAATGTTGCCTGCGATATGTGGCCCAGCCCGTGAACCACCCAGAAATGCACACCGGTCGGCCTGCACCTGCGCTAGTCAGTCAGTCGTGTCGCCTAATTGACGCTCCCTTCGCAGTGACTGTGGAAGTTCCCTCTTTCGAAACGTCTGCCTTCATAAACTGTTCCGGGGCTGATGCAGTCTGTTTCACATTAACTTATTCAGTCCGCTACTTGGTCTAAAAACCTGGCGTTTTTTATATCTAGGTGCCAGAATTTTTTAAATTTTTATCCTGACTGATGTATGTTCAATCCTGAATATGTGATTGATGTCGCCCCAAGTCCAAACAATTATGCGAATTTGTGGCTTTCGACAAGGCTTATCGGGTAGTTCTGGTACAAAAACCTGATGACAAATATGCAACTGCTTTCCGAAAAATGAATACGGATTTTCTGAAACCTATGAGACAGACCTAAATGCGGATCGAATTTAAGATGCAAAAACTGCTGTTATTTACAGAACACAGCAACCGAAATAATTATCCATTTGCACGGAGAATTTATAGTAAGGCACGACTGGAGCACGTTAGTGTTTAATTTTTTTATTTGCAACGAGCAGCGAATAGGAAATCACAGCTCTTTATAGCATCACTTCCTCTTCCTGACCGATAGAAGCAACACTCGTTGGTAAACCGCTAAGTGGCTGTGCTTAATCTTACAACTTCGAAAACGCTGTTGTGCTTACCTTCCAAGTCTTGATCAGAAATTACCAAGAAGACCAATTTTAGTGCGAGGGGCGCCCACCGATGGAAGGGGGCGCTCACCGATCGTTCTTACGGAACCTACTCGTTCCGTTGTGCCTCGCGGAATTTTTTGGACAGATATTTTCCGACGAAGCTCCAAAATCGCTCGCTTCGAAATCCGAAGGTTGCTTAGAAGGGGAACTATAATCACTGGGCGACCACCATTGTTAAAGCAAGATCTGACACACTTGTCCCTTATTCTCATATCACGTATCCATCTATGCACAAGTCCTCATAACCTTCCACTGGAGATAATCAAATGCATTCAAGTTTAAAGTAAGCCACCGGAAAAAGACGAGAAAGTTAGAAACCTGTATTAAATCGAAATTGAAAAACAACCATGGATCCCGAAATATCTCTAGTCTGCAGCGAATTTTAACCAGTTCCAGACCGGCCAAAAGTTTGACGTAAAAATAATTCACCCGGTTTTTGTTTCGTCGAGAAAAACTGGTTTCTCATCAGTGTTAATTGCTCATTTTACTTTCGCGTTTGTACCTCATTGTTTCGTACAAAGCGGGAATTATTCTGTCAAGTCGTTCTCAAAGCAAAAATTTTGGAGGTCACCACAGCCGTATGTTGAGGACAATTGCCGGTACTAATTCCTGCGCTGAAAACACCAAAAATTTGTTTTTTTATTTATTTACTGCTACCAGAAAATAAACCTGGCTGCTGCGGCTGCTGCAGGGCTTGCAATGCGTCTCACTCAGCTCAACGTCAAGGCAGGTGGCGGCAAACTGGATCCAACAAAAGGACTATTTGCGCCCATGAACAGCCAGGACGTATACGTGCCTATCACTCCGGAGATTACCTTCCACTTCGAGAACTACGGTACCAATGAGATCCGTGGCCTTTACGACATGTTCATCTTCTCCCTCAATCTGGACGCCTCAAGTGCCCGTCGAAATGTCTCAGAGATGACCTTCGAGGAGATTTTCCTCCTGACTGACGTAATTCTTTGGCCACTGGTTGCAGTACAGAGCATAAGCCCAAAGGTTTGGCCCGAGGGCGGTAGTGGACCCAACCGTAACCCCTGTCTAATTTACGATTGTGAAATGGGTAAGCAGGGTCAACTTTCCCTAATGGTCGATGAGGCATGCGTGTTACCCTACAGGCTTCTAACCTGTGCTTCGTTCGTGCATTCAATATAGCCGGCAGCGTTCAGGAAATTACTCTCATTCTCCTCGGAGGAATAATAATCATCGGCGTCACCAACCTCACCAGGGTTATTTATGGCAGGTAAATCCCAGCATGCCACATTAATTTTCTTATTTCATAGTAGTTTAAATGCATTGCTGCCTATGTAAATTCTATGTCCATTAAATTTGATAAAGTGCTTGTTTCTGGCAAATGAAAGGATATTTTGTGCATGTTTTCGATGAGATATAATTGGACATTTAGGGGCATCGAAAATCAGTGATAAAATTCATGCTACTTAAGTAGTCGTTTTGTTACAGAGTCCAATTTTTGCGTGCAGCCGGAAGGAAGTTCATTCGAAAACCGGCATCCTACTGTAACTGAAATATTATAGAATTATGTTTCGGGATGAATAGTTTCACAACTCTACTTAATTAATCTTTTCGAAACGAAAACGCATTTCGGAAGTTCGGTTGACATTTTATAAGTTAGCCCACCTACTATATTTCTCTCGGAGCAAAGCTACGTTTGCACCAGCTCGATGTGGAAATGTGACAGTCAACGACCACTCGACCGTCGTTATCACCGATGCCCACTGTGTGCTCAACTGCATGGAGTACACAGGGACGGCGACTGGCTCGTGAATTAGGTTACAGTGACAGCAGACTTTCACATCATCTACCTCACTCATTCCTCTCCCACCTACCTGAACCCGATGGTAAGACATGGCCAGGGAGACTGGGCGACGGGATCGGGCTAAAAGGCTAAGCAACCCGTCTGCGCGTGCCACACACACGCAGAAGGGCCAGAATTCCAGACAAAACAGAAAAAAAGGGGGCAACTCTGATCCCAACTAGTAGGCGTGCCATAAAGACCACATTAAGATGGAGCCGTTGTAGCCTGAATCTTCATCCTGAGAGGAGGAGGAGGAGGAGGAGGAGGAGAACCGAGTTAGTCTGTAAGTTGGCGGCACTCCAAACCATGACTTTTAGTGCACTGGGGTATATTCAATCGCGTCAACTCAAAATGCAAGCCAACTTGGTGTGCATGGTGGTGGCGTATTTCATGAAACATTAGTCGAAATTCTGATATATAGCTTCGGCGGACAAAGGTCACTTTGGTAAGATGTGGTAATGCTGAGTACAGCGCAGAACAATCCCCAGATATTTCGGTCACGCCAGTATGCCGACTGCTGAATGCTCGTTTTTCTCATTTCCTGCAAAATCAGACCCGCTAAAAATGACTACTTACGAAGTGGGAATTGCTTCAATTGATTTTCAATGTCCTTATAAAACCAAGCATATTTTGTGGACAGCATGCAAACAAATATCATTACTCGCATTCTTTTTTTAGAAAATTACGTCTTCGTGTCATTTTCTATTCGAAGGAATAGTACCTTTGGTTTAAACAAGTTTTTTCAACACCCATGTAACTTTGGACCCCAGCTATCATTGTGCTAGCTTTAATGGTTTTCAAATTGCAGCTGCACACTTTTCATTTAAAAAACACGTTCCTATTCACCATTTGGACGACATCATGCGTACGGTAAGTGGTGTAGCTCATAAAAGGTTAACAGAGATTCTGAAATATTTTAAAAAATAAATGATTACTTTGGTAAGCTTGTGATGTCAATTATAGTGCGGTGTAATCTCAAGGCGTTTAAACCATGCCAAGGTGCGTTTCTTCCCAGAAGCCTTCAAAGACCGCAACTGGTTAGAATGCTTGCGGAGGCAGCAGAAATTTTCCGATGCAGCTCACAAATGTGTGCAATGCATATACACCACATTGCAGACTGCATAAGTAGTATTGATAAACGAAAATATACGATGCTAATAAGTCCTTCTAAGTTTCATGATGTTAAATCTAATTTAAGCCGGAGGATTCTATCTAATCGAGGTAAAAAGATAAAAATGACGTTTTTTACTACAAAATGAGCTCGACGAAGGATACTTTCGAGCATAAGTTTTATAAAGGACTTTCTGACACACAAGGCCATTAAGAATCAGTAGGCACGCCTCGTACCACAGAGTCAACGAGTTTTGGGGTGTGGGATTTTCGCAAGCGGTCGGAAGGACCTGCATTCAAAAGTCGACATCCTGACATACCTGAAATACCTTGTGATTATGCCACACGATACTTACTGTTACAATACCATTTAAGTAACCTCTTCGAGCCAAAGTAATAGTTCAGAAGCAAGATTAATGCTCCACACACACCGTCCGCCGTACATTCCAAAAACGACAGCGTCTACCGCGTGCCCCACTCAGAGAGAGCAAAAATGGCTAAAGTCATTTTGGCAAAGATACAAATGTATGAATGATGCAAAAATAGAGAACTTTTTGTAAGACTAAGTATCTATTATGGGAACAGTCCAAGTCTCAGTTTCTGTATTTCGTTCTCTTTACACGTAAGGTATCCTGCCAAAATAGCACAAGAGGATATTGATAAGCCGATGTACGGCAAGCGATATGTCAAAAGTCACGGCGTACCGGTCAGATGGACTTGCAACGATTAGTTCAGAGCAGAGGGGATAGACAGCATCACCCAGAACTCGATCAGAAAATTGCTTGACTACTGTGGAATGTCGTCGCATTGTAATATCGACTAAAAGGGCGCAAGAAAAACCAGCAGAATTCAGAGGAATAAAATTACCATATCGTTGTTTAGAGAGCAGGAAAAATAACTGGAGAACAGCAACGAATGAGAGGGAGAATGTAGGCGTCTGTACATCTCCATATTAGGGGGTTGAGGTGTGTGGGAGGAACACAAACGACAAATGTAATAAACCAGTTTAGGAATTTTAGCGGAAAGGACGGCAATATGAAGGAAGAATAAGAGAATTGAGGACAGGGTAAAACCAAGATACCGGGAAAGGGGTCCCTCGTTGGGAAGAATGTTCGAGAATTCAGGAGTGGGAGAGGCTGTCAGTCCGAACATACGCACGCACTGAGCTGATTGCTGACTGTTGAGTGGGAGATCATTTTCCGACGCTCACGCAGACGCGTGATACAAGCCAAGACGGTGACTTGCGTGTGAATTAATTTATAATGACGCAAACTTGCTCTGCATCTGCCGCGCCCTCCTCTCCCTCACCCCCTTCTGGCTCCGACGACAAGACGATGTCAAGACTACCGGAGGCGGGTTCGGACGCGGTGTCGGACAAAGCTAGACAGTCAGCCCACGAGTGACAGTTTCTCCGCCGCAGTCATCCTCTTCGTGGCCCAACTGCGGACACGTTCGCAATGGCGCCTTCTGCCCCGGTCCGTTGGGAGTAGTCGTCTTCACACCCTCTGTCTGATTGCAGACAGAGGGCGTTCTCCTACCTGTCTTTCCTCTTCTGCTAACATTCCTGTTAGGGATGGCATCAATCTAAGCCTTGCCAGTAGACATGTACTTGTTTACGTACGCCTTTGGAGGAGGGGTCGGCGGCGGCGGTGGCGGCGGCGGCGGCGGCAAAACATGACCTTGTCTCCCCCGAGAGTACCTGTGGTCCAGTGGACAGTGCGCCGTCCTGATCGCTAGACTGTGTTCCAGCCCCTACCCTGTCGATTCTTCCTTGTCGGTGGATATCGATTGCAGTCGGGATAGAAATTTTTTTCATCAGAATGCGTCGTTAGACAAAGACGAAACAGGCATGATCGCCTCTTCCATGCATCTGTTTGATATTTGGCCGTTTTTCGACCCCAAGGAGGTTTTTTATGCTGTTAACCGTCGCCGGCTTGTCAGAGAAAGCTTTGTCTCAGCTAAATCATGGTACAACAGAAGCAATAACGATTCGGCCACATCCTCTTCCTTTACTTAAACTAGCGGCCAGTCGCTCTTTGTTACTGTAACATTTCAGACAGCTCGCCATCGCGTACACATCGGCAACATAGCTCGGATAGGTACCATACTAAGACCCGTAAGTGTCGATAAGCGTATGTATTATGTAAGTCTCATGATGGTTTGCGGTTAGACGACTAGTTTCAAAATAATACATCGCTTTTTGCAAAAAAAATCACGAAACTGGTCAGAAAATATGCCACTCATTCCATCAGTATTTGGCAACACCCAGAATGTAATAACCGCAAACTTACGAATTCGAAGCAAAGACCGGGAGTGCGACCTTAGCCAAATTAAGAAAATCCCCTTCTAATCGAAACTTGGGCGACGATTGGTCCTGCAGCCCCACCTGGGTGATACCATATGGTTAGTTTTCTAAAAAAACTTCAGTAGATACGAATAAACTGGCTTTGCAAATATCACGTATTCGCATCTCCCTTACCACCTTAATCCAGCCAGTGACTGTGCCACAGGGGGAGGAGTGCTTGTACGTCAGCCCCGCTTACTTCGGGTATCAGTCCACAAGCGCTTCCCTGCGTGTGCTTCGATCTCTGTTTGCGCTCCCTTTATTATCCTAATCCAGCGATTTGTCAAGAAGAGTTCCGGCTAGATCGCAGTTGGTAGCCAGGAATGGGGAAACGGACGGCGACCTTAACCTAGACCCTAACCCTAACCGAAATCGTAAACGCAACCCTAGTTCTTAGACATAGCCCAAACTGTAAAACCTGGCCGTAATACTGAAACCTAACCGTAACCCGAAAACCTAAGCCCAAA
>CACRXP010000025.1:1768691-1789620 GCA_902702965.1 Spirometra erinaceieuropaei
CCACATGTAATGGCTACCTGGCTACCAACTGCGATGTAGCCAGATTTCCTAATGGAATTGTTTCGACGATGTGGAAATACAGTGGCCATGCCCTGCGAATTACTACCCGGTTTCCACAGTGGCTTTCCAGTTGTGATTATGCCCTCCTTATCCTCTACAGCCAGCTCTGGCTATGTCGGGGGAGTGTGTACACGCCACCTTAAATCGCTTCTCTGTGCGTGCCTCACGCTCTGCTTGCGCCCTCTTTTCCTTCCTAATCCGACGAGTGGCTAAGTTAGGTATGTTAGCTAAAATTGGTTTAGTAAGATTACCGTACGGTATCATCTAAATGGGGCTGCAGAACCAAACCTCACCGAAACTTGTTCTCAACTGTTACTGGGCTCTATCCCTCTGGAAGCATTCATAACATGTGACGAAACCAGGACGAGTCTATCAATTTAGAAGTGTCCTTGCTCTTTGTGACCTCATATTTTTGTTTTGCGGTTCCCACGCATGATATTCAGTTGCTCTGCATCCTACGTTTAGACATTTACGTCAAAAGAAGAAGGTTCTTGGAGGAAATGCGAAACTCATTCTCTACGCTGACGACATATCTTATGTGAAGGAAGGCAAGCATGGCGCTGCCCCACCGGTAGGCATTGAAACTTGCGCCAACTAACGAATAGTCTGATTATTCTTTAAGAATAGACATAATTTTTAAATGAAATCTCTGACTTTTTGCAGACGCCCTCTTGATGTTCCCACGTCTCTTTACTACTAAGCCGACTCTGTGTAGCATGCGCATGCAGCCTAAAATAAGCGTCCAGTTTTCTACTTGAACGATGGCTGACGGAAATCTCACCGGACTAAAAGTTGACCTTTAACCGTACATAAACGATTTTTTTGCTAGATCAAAGAGATCCGAACTATTTCCTAGCACTGATAAACAGAAAAAAACAGGTATATAATACGAGAAGCGGCGAATTTTCGAGTTTCAGGTATGTGTATGAATAAGGCAGAAGAAGACCTATCGAGCCACTGAACCACTTGTTTACCAGTCTGAGATTTCAAAGTCATACAGGAGTCCATCATCAGGAATAAATCAGTAAATGAACAGACGACAGTTACAGGAGGCGTTTGCCAATCAAAGATTAGTGATGTAGCCATGAAGGTGATGCCGGCGTCAGGTTCTAATCAATACACAGTCCGTCTTTTTTCCGACACGGGCAATTCTCGTGATGGCTGTGAATTTGAACTCGTGACTCGTGGTTGCCCACATCTTCCAGAGGGGTCACGAGTCAAACTCCACAGGGAACAAGATAATCGCTAATGTCAGAAACAAGGCAACCTAAGAATCGATTGAAGCCCGGGTCTTAGATGAATATCAGTCAATCAATGTATCGATTTGGCGTGGGTATACGGAGGCCTTCGCAACCGCCTTAACGTCTGCGTCACTGATAGTTGATTGGCCAACACCCCCATAATTCTTACTTGTTCTGCTACTGCTCTTAACCTTGGCGATGGACTCCTGTATGAGTCCGAAAACTCGGACGAATAAACGGATGGTTCCGGTTCTTGAGCAATCTTCTGCCGTACTCACATATGTAGTGGATTGGCGGTTTTGACAAAGGCCATGATTTAAACGTCGCTTAACTGCCATTTAGCTAAGGTAAGAATAAAAAATATGGGATTTGGTTTAGAATGCAGTGTGCCACAGTTAAGGTACCTATGTTTCGCCATGGCCAATATATAGGAGCAAGAAAACACAGCATCTGGACGGACTCAACACTGAAATTTAATCACTGTATGAGAAGAAAGAGCCGCGGGGGAGGACCAAAAGCAATAGAAAGGAATTTTGCAATGTTCGGCATGAATCCAGAACGAAGGCTGTGGGAAAGAGTCAATGATCTTCAGCAAGCACTTTAGCCCCGGCGATGCATTCATGGTTGCCAAAACGGGGACATTATAGTCTGCGACTTACAGTTCTCTTCAAAGTAGAGAATTTGAATAATATACGTGTAACCAGTCGCCGTCTCGTCAACTCTACAACCGGTGCAACCATCAACGAAGGAGAGACTGAGAGTAATTGATGGATCTTTAGATGCATCATTTAGATGAATCCCGGTAAAGCTGTGGCATAGTTTTTCTCAGAAAAAACTTTATTTCTTATTTTATCCTGATCAACGCTTCCCAAGTTTCTTTGCAGCTAACGGTTTTGTAGGAAACTCTATACGCATACGTTTTTGTCCGCACATGCTTTAGCATTGTTCGGAGTACAAGGGATCACAACAAAAATATTTTACTGTGTAAACTTAAGCCTATTTTGATCTACAGAAGAGAGACAATCTAACGATTCCGGCAATTCACGTTTCGACTCTCTCGGTGAGCTCAGGAAGCGGGGCTCGAAATTCCACTATATCATTGGCAGACAGCGAACAGATAATCGACAAGAATACTGCCGTTTTGAACGTAAGTCTTATTCCTTTGACATGAAGAAACTTACTCTGATCACATTGAACTGACAGGATTGCTTAGTCTCTTCCCCTCAAAAAAACTTCCCTCTTGTGGTTTTTTTGTACAGGGCGATCCAATTCATATCAAACGCCTGGCACTTCCAAACAAACCGCTGAAATCGAACATGATCGACTGGCTAAGGACACTGCGCGATATGCGAAATGAAAATGTGAACGTCTTCATTGGCTGCCTCCTCGATGCGGATTCATTTAGCGTGGTCTTGGAGCATTGTTCGCGGGGAAGTGTGCAGGTACCGTACTGACTTGTGTACTCCAAAAAGACTCAACTGCACCTGCCACTTCGTCCATGTATAGAATGATCCTAGGCGAATTGTCGCGGTCTTTGAGGTGGCTAGTTCGCGTTATCGTAACCTACCATGAGATTCTGCAATGTAGGAGGTTGACGCCAGTTTTTATAAGGTCTTCTGTAGTAAATTAGTTTTTATGTTTGTTGGGCTCAGAGAGAATCCCTAACTTTCATGTCTCTTTAGAACCAATTTCACATTAGCTTTTGGTTCCGCTTTTTAGATACAAAATAGGGGCCGTAAGGAAAGTGGAACCACTTTTCTAATATAAGGCCAGCTGAATGCATAATGTAACTGAGGCCGCTGAAAACATTGATTCAGTATTCGGGGATGTGACCACTATAAAACCGCCTATTCATCAGTGATTTATAAAATTTTTGTATTAAGAAAAATGGAATTGGAAGTGGGGTGAGGATAGGGTATGTAACCCCCTTGGTTGATTGTTCAAAAGCCTACATTTGCATCTTATTTTGGTGGGCGTGGTTCATAACGGTTAACCTGGTAATCGGTCTCGAGAGGGGTTATACAGTGCTCGGATTCTCAACTTCACTAGCATCAGTGACGTTAAACGTGCCTATATCGGGATCAAAGTTAGGGCTACGGTTAGTGTTGGGGGGTGTGGTTTTCTTAGGGTCAGGATTGTCAGGACTGGGTTATGGTTTGGATTTGAGGTTGAGACTAGGTTTGGCGTTTTGGTCTAAGGTTGGAATTTTTGGGTTAGAATTGGAATTGGGGCTAGGATTAGAGTTTTAGGATTAGGGGTAGGGGGTCAGAGTTGTGTTATAGGGTGAGTGCAAGGACTTTGAAGCTTCATTTGGGCTCATCGTTGCGTTCGTTTGTGACTTAAATGTTTACGGGTTAGAGGTTAGAGTAACCCATTCCAGGCATGACCGCGGTTGTCGTAGGAGTTGCAGTAAGCTACAGTTTTCCCAGTAGGGTTACATGCCATACCCTTACGGGAAATCGAATTTAAACTTTTAGGAAAACAGCGGGCGGGCACTCCGGAAGTTAACCTCGGAAAAGGCACACTGGGCTCCTTCAAAAAACTTCGATTTTTCTGCGGCTACCGCCCATTACTACACACCTGCAAATTGGAGATGAAAGATTTGAAACGAGGGTGCCACATGACTTAGCCTGTTGTCGGTATCTGCGACAAGCGCAGTTGTGTTCATAGATGATTGTCAGGAATATGAATGAACAGTACCTACTGCGGATAGTAAGACAACGGCGTAATGCTAAATAAGCAGCAAGACAGGCGAGGAGACCAGTACTTCATCAAAAGAAGCCTCCAGAAGCTGTAGGTGGTCATGAGTCATTAATTTATGTAATCAGGTAGAGCAATCACAGAAGAACTATTTTGCTATTGACCTACGAGTTTGACCTCCATAGTGGACCGCGCGCATCCCGCTTGCAAGACGATAATCGGCAAGACTGCGGGCAGGACCGACCCAGAGTTAATAAAGGTCTTGTGTTTCGACCAGAACTCACTCACTTACCGGCCTTCTGCAGACAACATAAACTATCAGGCAATTGGATGAGCGAGGCTTTAAACAATGCTGAATCACTGTTGCTCAACTTGCATTTAGTGATGATTTACTATGCAAATTCGAAAGATCAGATAAATTAATTCTGCGCCCGCGAACCGGTAGTCCATTGTCCTCTGCGCAATATGATATCCTCAGGAGGCAAATATTCACCTCTTCACATGACCCGTTTTTATTTAAGTCAAACTGGTTCGTTGATTACATATCATCTGTTCGCAACAGAATTTGTGAGTCAAACTAGCCGTCCTCAGGCTAAAATTGCCATGGCTCTAACAAGCGCAAATATTACAGCTGCTTGATAAATATTTTATTTTGACGCTTCCCTCCATCTACAATGGAAAACCAGTCACAAATGTTTCTTAAGATTTACAAAATTAGTTTGCCGTAAGGCTGAATAGAAGTAAAGATTTGTACTGGGATGTGCGTGTATAAAGAGTAAGCACTTGCAAATAATTGATCCAGACCTGAATTCCCCACATTAATAGGCTCTATTTTCAGTCGCCTACCTTCCTGGGATTTCTGAGACTCAGTGGTTTTCTAATGTTACTTATGTGCAATATCGCAATTTCTGTTTCTAGTTAGTCTAAGCAGTCTCCGTCAATAAAAGCCATTCTTAGCGTTCAAAATATCGAAACATTTGGACCCCTCGCATGTGCTGTACAAGTTATTGCGGGTTCAATTGAAAAAGGCATTCTATCATGCTTAGTTTTCTCCCGGCTCCTTTTATTGTCATTACAAGAGTTCTAGAATGTGTATCACATAACCATTGTCTTTTTTAGGATATCATTGCGAAGAAAAGCATCAACCTGGACTGGGAATTCAAGTTGTCGCTTTTGACTGACTTGATCCGGGTGCGTGTACTTCCAGTTGTTGTGCTAGGATGTTGTTTTTTTACAAATTATTGGAGTGGGACATTTGCATGCTGGGTTATTCTGCTATTACAGTTCCACTTCAAACAACCTGTAGATAAAGCGCATTATTTTGACTACATGAAGTCAATTTTGACTTGTATTTTTAAACTTCTGCAAGACACTTAGACAAAAGCGATCCCATAATTCAGAAGAATTACTGAAAACACCCGCCCAAATCGTTTTGAAGCGTCCACCTCGATAGTGCAAGTCTTCCGAGTCTCTCATGCAAACAAATTTCTATCTTGCCCTGTTCGCATAATTTACGTTCCCTGTTGCCAAAGTGATGAAACTGGCAGTGAAAAACCACACACTTTGCTATAATGTTTTAGTAATGTTGTCTTTATGCATTTCAGGGCATGAAATTCATTCACAGCTCCAACCTCCGAGTCCACGGCCGACTGAAATCCAGAAATTGCGTAATTGACGGCCGCTGGGTGTTGAAGATAACTGACTTTGGCGTGCCTGAAATTTACGCGCTATACAACAACTATCCGACGACATTGCCCGAGGGTGAGAATTATCTCCCTGTTTATTTAATAAACAAAATTAGCTGCTTGGCAAAACTAAGGCGATTTGGTGGGGAACTTACAAAAGAAGAAAAGAATTGAGCTCCGAATGCTGTTTGCTGGAAGTAATTCACCGGTTCACCCAACAGTAGGAAGTTGGGCCGTAGTATGCTGACTGCAGCGATTGGGACTCGACATTTTTGGCAACCTAACAAATTGCTGATTGTCGCGCATGGGGCGCGCCATCTTGAAGGAGTCCAGCTAACTTAGTTTGCCAGGAAATTTCTCCATGAGGATCTCGGGGCTTGAACCTTTTAAGTCCAGCTGGTCCATGTGGAGCTGAGGAAAATAACATATCCTGAGAAATTGATGAGCCTTTTAAAGGACCTTGGTCGGAGTAAGATCACAAAGGATTACTTTAAGAAGGATGGACTTTCCCGCACCGTTTTCATCAACCAAACAAATGCGTCGACTGTGTACGACAGCCAAATCGGTCTTATTTAAAATTGATTTCTCCGAAACATAGTGCAAATAGGCCAAATCGAGTTGGATCAACGATTGGAGAACATTGTCACATTCGCAAACGAAAAACTAATTTGGATATCCTCTTAGGTTGCAGTGATTTGGGCAGGAGCTCCAAAGTTTGATTCGACTGTGTATCAGAGGCATACTTAATGTTGAGGCGATTTTTTGGATATGTTACGTTGCCACGCGGAAACCCCCGGGCATTATCGTCCGTAGCCATCTTAGTACCCAGCATTTTTTTCCTGTCTGGCCCAGAGCTGGAACCGAAATTAATGTTGATCGCCATAATTAAAGCAGTAAAAAACGGCCTCAAGTCACCATTTGGCTAGAGAACTCACGTCTCCACTGTCTTACGAAATAGCCTAGGTTAAGGAGCGACGTAGTTTAAACTTTAGGCTAATACGTCCTAGCAACCACTGATTCTAAAAAACTGTTAAATTTAAATGGGTTTAAATAGGCACATTTTTGGAAACACATCTGTAGCCTCTGACACCCTCACACAGGTCAGTCTGAACAACGCATGGGTTACCACACAATCAACTATCCATAATCACGCTGGAAAGGTTCTCAACTTGGGTGTGGGAACACTAACTAACTGATGAGAGATTCGATTAAGAAGCTGAAAGAGCACAGAAGCTGATTATCATGTCCTCCAATGTATAAAGATAATACATCAGAGCAGGCAGGGGTTCTTCGTCTGGTCAAACCCGCAGTACATTTCGCTGAACAATTGATGTCCCTCGCCAAATCTAAAAAAAAACATTTTCAGATGTGACATTTTTATTCTGTGACAGAAAAATAAGGCGATGTTGTCGGTTGCGGTCCACAAGACAGCGAATATTGGCTGTCAGTGAATAATCTCAAGTTTGAAAGCTGTTCCAGCGGATTATTCTATAATGTGATCGGTGCGCCCTCTCTACCGTAATTATGGAGGGGGGGGGCGAAGGTGTCCGGGCATTAGCTACGTCTCTGCTCCGTCACTGTAACGCGACGTGGCAGGAGGTGTGAACACAGATGCTGGGTTCGTCTTTTCCCAGGGGAGCCTTAGCGCTCGTACAAACGCCTTATGCGTAATAGTAATATAGGGGAGGAGGGAGTAGTAAAAGTTAAACAGCCACTAAACGGTAAGCATGGGGGAGAGGAAATGAGACGTTCACCGGGAGAGGTGTATTGGAGGTCTGACGTTTCGAGTAGTTGTTTCGTCAACCCATCTTCAGAGACTGGGAAGTCATGCCCACAGCTCTCCGTATATGGCGCAGTTTGTTTGATGCGTGGCCCGCCAGCGGCGCCTGTGTGGCTGCATCCGACTCGCACGTCACCGTGACCTGAATCGCCCCCAACCTCGTCGGCCGCGGAGATAGTTGACGGTCCTGGTTGTCTGGTGCCTTGACCGTCTCCCGTTAAGAAGGTTCGTAAAGTCAGATAGGGGGAGGCAAATTGATGTGGCGGTTGACAGAGCAGTCTGTGGACATCCAGGCTTCTTATACCTGCTTTGACGTATGGTCGTCGCCCCGACCACACTCTTAACGGCCTCAAAGTTTAAGCTGTGTCCCACTTGCGCAGCTGGGGACAGCCAACTTAGGCTCGTGGCGCCTGTGTGTGACGGGTGGAATGCAATTACACAGGTGCCACTGGCTGGCCACGAATCAACCAAAGTACGTCATATAAGGAGAGCTGTGCGCATAACTTCCCAGTCTCTGAAGATGGGTAAACGAAACAACCACCCTAAACGTCAGACCTCCAACACACCTCTCCCGGGGAACGCCTCATTTTCTTTTAATTTACCACCTGGGAATCGCCTTTTCACTACTATCGATATGGGGGAGAGGGTTGAGGGCGTTCAGAGGTCAGGGGTCAGAATCTAGTCTTGTCAGGGGCTTCCGGAGGGAGACGGGGAAGGTGTCTGGCCATTAGATATGTCTCTGCTCCATCGCTGTAACGCGATGTGGCCGGAGGTGTGAACACACATGCGGGGTTCGTTTTTTTCCCAGGGGAGCCTTAGCGCTCGTACAAACGCTTTAGGCGAGCACAGGGCTGGCTTGGCTAACCGTATGGCCACCGCCTCTGCCAGCGCAAGTATCCGTTGGCGCAGGAACTTGGAGTGCTACGCTGACAATTTACAGATGAAGACCTCAAATTTTGACGCGTCGACGGCTGACAAGGAGTTATATCTCGCATTGCCATCTCGAGGGGGATCCGGCGAGCGAATATCTTCATCGTCGCTTAGACGCTGCTATCGCGCGCCCGTATACAGCAGCTAAGATAAGATTAGTTTTCACAAGCTTTCCGTTTTTTCGCCTTGAAGACAAGGATAGACTGCCTCTTCAGATCTCGTCAATGCGCATACGAATCTTCACTTACTCCTCTGGGGCAGGTTATACTGGCCGAACAATTAGGCGTCTATCTAAGCGAACGCGAGAGCACCATCCTGCCCGGTTAAATCAAGGTGGGGGAATGTTCATCTCTAGCGCAATTGTGGCTCACTTGGTTGACAGCGGCCACCGGGTAGACGTCAAACAGGCATTCCGAGTCATCTATAAAGTGAAAAGTCAATTTGGCAAACACGTGTTTCTATAAAGTGCCAGCGTAACACTCCAGGTTCCTGCGTCAACGGATGCTTGCGACACCAGAGGCGGTGGCCATACGGTTAGACAAGCCAGACCTGTGCTCGCATAAAGCGCTTGGTACGAGCGCCAAGGCTCCCCTGGACAAAGACGAACCCAGCATGTGTGTTCACACCTCCTGCCGCGTCGCGTTACAGCGACGGAGCAGAGACGTAGCTAATGTCCAGACACCTTCCCCCTCCCCCTCCCTAAGCCTATGACAGAATTAGATTCTGACCCCTGGCCTCTGAACGCTCTCAATCCTCTTCCCCATGCTTACTGTTTGTTGGCTGGTTAACTTTTACTATCCTACCCTCCCTTATATTGTTTTACAGGCGTGATGGCGAATAGATAGGTGTTTTGGCAGAGTTTTGAATAATTCATATTGACCCAACTGTGAAAAACTCGGCGCCTCGGTGGGATTTGAACTCACACAGTATGGGGAAGGCTTTAGTACAGCCAACGCTCTAACCAAATGAGCTACGAGGCCCCGCCGGACGACGCAAGTTTAATCCTGAGTGGACAGTCAATTTACTGTATCAGAGTTGGTGGATTCCAAACGTTGCAGTAGGTTGGGCGGATAACTTGACCCAATTCGCGTCCTCCGGCGGGGCCTCATAGCTCAAGTGGTTAGAGCGTCGGCTGTACTAAAGCCTTCCCCTTACTGTGTGGGTTCGAATCCCACCGAGGCGCCGAGTTTTTCACGGTTGGGTCAATATGAATGATGTTCCGTGATTTGTTGTTGATAGAATTATGCCTGCTAGTTTCGCATGCTTTAAGAGACTCACTATGTCGACAGTCAAAGATGACGTACGCCCTCTTCCCATGTTAACTGCCTAAATGAACTTTCGCAGGCTTTAGACAAAAAGCGTCGAACGTTTCATTCATGCAAGCACTTAGTGAAAGTGAGCTTACTTTCCCCCTTTTAAGCAGGGGGATGAGAGTAATTAAAACAAAAGATATAAAGAACAAGACCTTTGGCTGACTAAAGGCTCCAGGATATTGACACCCAATTCGGTGACACCAGTTCAAAACTGTCCGTGGGAGTCGGATTTCATTAAAGTGTAAAAATGCAGGAAATTCGGACAGTTCCGGCCCCACACATGAAAAAATGAGAAAATGTTGTTGTTTTATCAACAGTATGGGTTGTCGCAGTGCGATATTTCCTCTCTTTCTGTATGCTTTTTTGTTCAGCTTACAACACCAACTGAAGAAAGTTTCGTGTAAGTGAAACACAGAGACATCGGAAGACGGGCTGATTAAACTTCATTTGCTCTTTTAATAATAAAATGCAAATTTAATTCACGTCTTTAATGGGTTCCTTTTTTAAAAAAAGCCGCACTGATGCTAAAGTTTTTGACAAAATTCCAACTATTTATCCACAGGCGGTCCCGTTTTGGTTCCCATTCGAAGTATAGGTTATTTATTGACTCAAATTGACAGACGCGGCGCATCGATCTTCATCGTCGTGGGGCTTCGGTGACCTCATGATAGAGAGCAGCTAACCTCCAACGGTGGAGTATAGAGATGGTGTGGTTTAGCACATTTATCGCCTTCCTTCTCTGAGCAATCAATTCTCGTTTGACTCTGTTCATCAATACCTGTGATGGTTGAGTTCAGCTCAAGCGAGGCTAAGGACATCTTTTACCGACCTTTAGACATCCACTCCCTCAGCGCTGTTCGGGCCGACTCGTCGATTACAACTGGCGGAATTAAATGCGAGTGACCCAAACTAGGCGTTGGTGGAAGTGTTATCAGTTTACAATTGAGCGAAATTAGTAAACGTCATTAAGTTCTTCCATTTTTTGGAGGAAATCGGAAAGGTCGAATCGGTCTGTTCCACCATTTACCAATTCAAAAGCACTTACTGTGCAGCTGTTGACTTTTCAGAAATTGTGGATCCGAAAGTTCGACATAATTTGATTACTCTAAATGCAAATAACAATTTGGGAAGTATATGTGATATTGAGTATTAATCATCACGCAGCTTCATGCGAAGACGACTGTGTCATTTGGGTGGGTTTCGGTGGATTGTGGAAACACCCTATAACGTTAAAGTTCAGTCGGTATGGTTTACAAAACAAGAAAGCAAAAATGACTGGTGCAACTGAACCGCCATCATTTCCCACCTGCTTCTCAGTGAACTGTGGACGTAGTTGTGTGAGAGGCAGTTGTCGTGAGAATTGGCCATGCCTCTGGGTACTCCCAAACTGTCTATGGATCTTTATAAATATTACGTTTTTTTCAATAAAGCTCTTCACTTTCAGTATCCTTTTAGGATCGTAATCAACCTAAAATGTGGAAAAAAAGCGCTGTTTAAACGTTTGCTCTTTTACACACTTTTACACACATTTTGCGCAAATACTGAGCTTATATAGTCCATGTGGGGAGCACATATTCTAGCCTAGTAAGTTTCATACTTCAAAACTCTGCAGTGACGAAACTATAACCAATCATTGGGACCCTTCTTTTATGAGCTCATGCGCACTAGGGCACGGACAGTATAAGGATTATATCAGTTCCTTTAAAGTTATGGTTGAGTAGCAAAACAACCAACAAATACAACACAGTGGCTACATAGCTTGTTGTTATCCTCTTGGATAAGGTTGCATGAATAAGTAACACTTGAAATGCTAGTTTTCCGATAAAGTGTAACGAGTGCAATGGAAACCGGCGGGGTTCTCACTCGCCAATACTATAAAACATTACGACTCTGTAAGATGAGTCATTTTCGTTCAACGTACTTCAGATTGTGTTCGGAATTTACGCAGGCTCGCTGAAAGACCAGTGCAGACAGGAGAAATATAAAACAAAATTCAAAGATCGTAAGGCATTTTAAAATACTGTCTGTCTCAAATAATTCTGGAGCGATCTGCCAACGAGTCAGCCATGAAAATGGAGACTAGTAACGAGCAGTCATCGTCTGCTTCCAAGAAATCTCTGATGTAGTCCGAGAGTTTGTGAAGTTTCATTTCAAATTTCAGTACATTTAGAGTGTTATTTTTGTATTATACTGCATGACGATTAAATTTGTGGAGACTTATTGTTTTGGACATTCAGACCAGCTATGGACCGCACCCGAACTACTGCGAGACGAGGCTGCGGCCTTTGTCGGAACACAGCGCGGCGACGTGTACTCCTTTGCCATCATCCTGCACGAGATATTCTTTCGCACAGCTCCCTACGGACTACCGGACACCCCTGCAGAGGAGATAATCGACAAGGTCTGGGCGGGCAATCCTCTCTTTCGCCCAGAGGTAGGAATGTTCTACACCAAAAAAGGGAGGATCTCACAAGGGTCTTGACTTGAGTAACGCGTACCTTGTCTGACTAAGCACGCCAATACATGTCCTTGAGGTTTTTTCCCCTTCCAGTCCACTTGGGCGTTTGATCGAAGTGGACCTCATCAGACTCCGAACGTACGCAGATGATGATTTTCACGAAAACTACTTTAGAGAAGAGCCATGATGCGTGACCCTCAGTTCGGATGAGAAACGAATAATTCTGTCGGTAGTTAGTCTTCCAAACCACGACTTCTGGTGCTCCATGCCAGTGAAGATAAAAGCGCTGGGTCACATTGAATCGTCTTCACTCTCCCTTCTACCAGCGGGAGGTCCAGATTAAGCTAAGGAGAAACACAGAACTGGAGTTACACACCTATCATGCTCGCTGCATGAACTCTTAGAGCGGTAATAGTCATAAGTACGATGTTTTTCACCCGAATGGGATTAATAGTTAGGAGGGTTTGTAGAGCATTCATATTGCTACAATAAACGGTCTTGAGTGACAAGACGACGTCAAAACGATTGAATGCATGTCAACACGGGATGCTCAAGATTCATTCCGCAACTCGGGCCGTTGGTGTCTCGCATGATTGACGGAGCAAAGTTTATTCGTCGCTGGAATGCACGCATGAAGGATGTTAATGTCTGTTTGATGCCTGAATTTACGAGGACGGTATGGGCGACAAAAGGGAACATAACTGGCACTGGCTAAGCTTCTAGCGGGTGTTCCTTGATGGACTCGCAGACATCCAATCAGGTTAATGAATGATTCAAAGGAATGTTACGGAATGAACAAGATACTTCTGTGTATGTGCCTGTTGCGGTTGGCCTCTGTGTCCTGCGGTTGCCCCGGTGAGGTAAGCATACGCACGTCCAGTCGAAGCCAATCCAGTAGAAGCCAACCAGACAACAGACAATCACAGTCAGAACAGGTTTCTGAAGGATGGTGGTGTTCTGTGGTTTGTCGAGTCTAAGCGGGACGATAATACTGACACTGAAGTCCATGCAAGCATGTCTGATAAAGCAAATCTGGGCTCCAGATGGAAGGGGCCTCAATTGCGATGTTTTCTGATGTCGGTTTCCACTTCGTCTGCAGCCAGTTGCGGTTACTGGTGCGTGTGGCTGTTGTGCCGATCGACTTATGTTCGGGGAAGCATAGATGAAAGTCGGGTGGCGACTGGTCATGATTCGGAATGAACACACCTCGTGCAGAAACTGAGCGATGCGATTATTAATCCATTAAAACTCCCTTCGTCTACGTTGGCACACCATAAATCTCATATAAAGCCGCAAATAACAGCACATAAACGAAGTCTTGATATAATCAATCAGTGCTCTTCTGACACCCATGTCTATTGCCTTTTCATTGGCAGCTGCGGTGGAGGTGGGGGTATTTGTGTACCACCCCCAACCCAATGCCATGCATAATGATCTACCAAGTGCCGTTCAACCCCCGTTGTGTGAAATCCTGGTGTTTGTGTGTATGGGGGGCCAGGTCGTGCTGTGGCGCGCGCAGGCATGGTCAGTCGACCATGTCAGCCACCGCGCCCATTCCCCACTCCAGTCTACTGACCGGCTCGGACAGTGGCTGGGGTGTGGGAATGGGAAGGGAGAGTGAGGTCGACGACTCAGCGCACTTTCTCCTCACTATAAACAATCTGACGCGCTTGAAGCTATCACGGTGCGCTAAAAGCCGTGGCTTGGAAGGTTGCCAACTGACGGGGTACCTTGGACCTCCTCCCTAACGGGAGGCGGTCTGAGAGTCAGGCTGCAATGGCTCCTTTTTAATGTGGCCTTTATGGCATTCCCACCACAGTGTGGGATCCGAGCCAGGCGTTGGCGGCACGCCCAGGTGCGGCTTCGGCCGTGCCAGCTTCCAAATCTATGTTGTGTTGGTTGAAATCCTGGTTATTGTTGTGTGGACCAGGGGGTGTGGTGGAACGCCAAGGTGAGGATCCGTCCGAGCCATCCACCTGCGGCCTCCCTCGTCTCCGGTCTTCTTGACTCTGTCTTGACACCGAGCCCAGGCGGGGGAGGAGGAGAGAGTGTAGGTAGATGCTACGCAAGTCTACTGGCACTATAAACCCCTGCGTAAGTCACCGTCCCTGCTCCCACCGCTGCTGCAGCTGTGGGGCACACGGTGGACATCGTCGAAATCGACGGTCGAACTGTCACCAAGTGCCATGTCATTTTGTTCTGTGCCGACGCTCTTATAATTTGGTTCTGCGTTAGTAGGACCCGGAGGGTACTCATATTCAAGTATGCGACGTGCAGTTCTTTTTCCTCCCAAAGATGTCAGCTTCTGCACTTACCTTCCAACCCCCTGGTGACGGTCTGAGGGCAGCGGTTGTTGCATATGCTGCAGCATTCTTCAATGTCACTGTTGAATAACTGGAATATCAAGAAGACTCGCAGATCTGAGGAAAATCAATATTTGTGGTATTCAAACCAATTCCCTGACGGGATTCCAACTGCAGGGAATCTATGACTAGAAGGACTTAGTGACAAATCCAGCAGGTCATGTTACAGTGCCGTAGTGGAAGTCTTCACTGTTCTATTGGATAATGCTGCAACAGGTTCGCATCTAAGGACTAGTTGACAATTACACATCGCTTCGCCGCCCAGCTGCCCAAATCTTGTCAATATTGCTGCTACTTGTTCACCAGACGCAATTCTGCCTATCTCCCCAGCTAAATATCACTATTTGATACCCACAGAATCGTAGCGTTGCCAGCATATAGGCTAACAGTCATACTCGTCCTTCCGGGGTGACTGCTTCCCAGATGCAGTATACTGTACTTCCTAAATTCTATATGACGTCTTCTTAGTTACCGCTTTGTTACTTTTAATGACTTCAGCCAATTAGTTGAGAATGGAGTTTGCCACATTTGTTAGTCAAATGACCACATTTAAAAATCACGAAGGAACACTATCTAGTGGGTGCCACTTGAAGCCGTATAGAGTATCAATGCGATAAAGGTCTGCCTATGAGGTGTTTCAACTTCAACAACCTAACTGTAGGAGCTTAAACTAGCGGAGTGCTTGTAAGTCGTCGAAAACTCCGCCCAGTATTATATTCGTAATCTTTCCTCTACTTTTTGATATTTAACGTTCATTACTTTGCTTGGTATAGCTTTGGTTCGTTTCCATGATCTGTTTTTTTAGATTGCCAAGACTGATATACCCCCGGCCTATCTGGAGATCATGCAGCGCGCTTGGTCCGAAAAACCGGATCACAGACCGACGTTCGATGAAATGAACGAGCATTTAAAGCTCATGACCATTGGAAAGTATGTCTGTACTTCAGCCATTGCAATGAATAAATATATTTTTTATACTGAACTCAGTGAAGGTCCAGCGCGACCATGTTGCGTTTGTTTTATTTCGTCATGCAGAAGAAGCATTTTCGCTGGCAGCTGATAAGTAGGCCTCTGCAGCACAGAACATTCTAGGTGTTAGAAGGAATTTTGTACCTGGAGACCTGTAAATATGCCTTTCGTACTTTGTGTGTGCACCAACATCGTCTGCTTCTGTTGCTTAGCTAACCGAAGTTCCTTGATAGATGGTTCATCAAAAGGGAACCAAGGCATGTTTGACGAGGGCCCAACAGCTACCGAGCTTCTTACTAACAGGTTGCGAGTTCGAGCCTCGGGTGTTCCACACTTCGGGGTTGGGTATGACTGGTTGACGATGGCTAATAAGCCCGAAATGGCCATTTCAGTCTCCCTTGTCTTTATCGGTAATGCCATTCTGCCTATATCGCGCGCCGCTGTGCTGCTGCTGGTTGGGCAGAGAGAGCCCGTAAGGCACAACGGAACGAGTGAGTTCCGTAATAACGATCGGTATGCGCCCCCTACCACCGAGCTCCATATGTTACAGTTGCGGATGGTTCGATTACCTTGGGGTCTGCCTCATTTAAAGGTTTTCTAGCCCCTGTCTTGTTTCAGACTTCGGAGCTGGCGGACCTAACGTAGTTGGGCCACCCCGGTTTTTAATCGGAGGTGCGTTTTGAGCGCGTCCGCTTTTAGGCAAACCGATGTGTCGTTTTAATTTATCGCCTGATAACGTGCGCAGATCTCGACAATACTAGTGGGGTTGTGTAAGTAAAACACAAAGATTGTGTTGGTAATATAATATAGGCTGAACTGGTGAAAAGTTAATCCTCGTTTTTCCATGTGTTTTCAAGAAGACGGACGTTTCCATTTAAGTGCTGATAAGTGTCCATGCATTCAAATTTAGTGTATGGAAATGATGCGCGGAAAATTAACTATCTAAAGAGTATTGCGTTTTTGCTCTCCACCTAAAAGGAGAAAATGCAGCTGCTGGCTGTATGCCCGAAAATCGTTTTTTGTTTTTCAACTATTTTTAAGGTTTTGAAACAGCGAAGTGAGCGAAACCTAATCAACCGTCCCAAAATTGACGAAGAATCAGGACCTAATTCAGAACCTACCTGAGCACATACGCCCAAGCTCCAAAATACCAATTTCAACCTCTAGTGACAGTTAGCAACGTGGTTAGAAATAGTAACTTTTGACGGACGACTGACACTTGTGACATCGGGTGCAATCTTAGCGATTACTTCGACTGCACGTCAAATGTTTGCGGCTGAAATCGAATTAAAATGAAAACTTATTAGCAGTGGATATCAATAGAGCTTATAAAGCATTTCTTACGATCTTCCAGTCCACTGTACCGAAAATGATGGATGTGCGTAGAATAGAGTTCGGCCGTCGCTAAAATTTTGGAAAATGCTGTCAACCATAACAGGAGTTTTCGTACAAATAAATGACTCTCCTTGCTTAACTTGGCTGTGTTGTGTAGGAATAAAGGTTATTTTGGTTTAATGTACACCACAAGCCGCCGTAGTAACATAACCAGCAATTTTAACCATAGATGCACTACTTCCCGCAAATTAACTGGATGTTTTTTTCCGTAAAAATCTATTTTCGGTCTGACGAATGGAGCCATCTGAGTGCCAGGATGTCCTTCAGATGACAGTGAGCACTTTGTTGTTTTTGATGTCACCAGCCGATCGTAAAAAAGTCATGTTATGTATTTTTGCGGTCACTCTCATCGTCAAATGAAGACGCTTTCTTTAAATCTTTTGCGCACGCGGTGCGTTCTAGGGAACCGATTCACTGCGGATGAAAGTTACGCCATGTTTGTTAGCCGACACCCAACAGAAATCGCATCTCAAAGAGATCCGGGCTTTCAAACCAGTGGTATAGGATGAAAGTGCGCTTAATCAAGTAAAAACGATTCTCATCAAGCCTTTCTCTCGAAAAACTTCTTTTTGGGGACCTTTAGCAGATGACTGTCCATGCGTCTCGTTCTTTGCCCGAGCGAACTCCGAAGAAACACGGAATTTGTTTTTCAACAACTTTCAAATGTTCTGCATATTTTCTTGTCAAAATCTTCAATAATTATTACCCATTTTGCTTCTTCATTTAGGAAGACGAACATCGTTGACCACATGTTCAAGATGATGGAAAAGTACTCAACAGACCTGGAAGATCAAGTTAATGCTCGAACCGCAGAGTTGGAGTCGGAGAAACGGAAAAAGGAGTACCTCATAGCTCGACTCCTTCCACCGTAAGCAGCACGTTTAAATGTTAATTTTCAGTACAAAACTGGACACACCACAGATAGCCAGCATGCAAACAGGAAGTACTGCATAAAGATAACTGATATAAAACAGGTCCAGACACTTCCCTTCCGACTGAATACTTTTCTAGTTGCTACGTCCACAAATAAATGATCACAGGCAGATTGGTATCATACAGGAAGATTTAGACGTGGCTCCTTTGAAAAATGTACACATTTTCAACGCTGTTAGTATTCTGCAGCGTCGCGACTGGTTACTGCCTGTCCAAGGTGCGAAGAGTAGTTGGAGTTTGCGTCAAACTCAAAAATATGAGCGGGAGTTATTTACTTACGAACAGTTGTTGACACTGCTGTTGTTGTTAGCTGGTGGCACTGGGTGTGAGGGAAACTATTTATCGCAAAACAGCAACGTGGCTAGACAAAACCTTAAATCCCTAAAATACTTGTCCGTGAATGTTATACGGGAACATCACACTCGCATTTACTAAAATAATTTATTATAAGCAATAAAAAGTCAAAAATACCGACTTCCGTTTTTAAATACTGTGAAATAAAAGCATGGGCAGTAATTCTGCCCGAATTTACTGGACGTCATAAAGTTTAAAAAAACTCATGGGTCCTAGTGCTGGACCCACAGCAATTCGACCGGCACAGCCAACACGAACCCGCTTCACTGTACTGTGCATTTGGTGGCTCTACGCTCAGTCCGAAATTCCTGCCTGAGTCTACTGCAAGCCTCAAAAGCATGGTAACAATAGAGGCATTGGCGAGTGCATTTGTTTTACGGCCGGTCAGAAACCAGTTTCTGACCGTGGCTGGCGTTTTGCTGGACGTTGATCAAAGGGTGCAAGATCTAGAATGGAATTTTGGTAGACGAGGGGGTGATGCAAGTAGTAATCGTGATCAGCAAGTGTGATTTAACCCTCGCCGTCGCTGCATAGAAACTTTCATTGTTGTATTACTTACTGGAACCGCGGTAGCGCAAATTTTTAATTTCAACCCTGCGGACTGGGGACGCAGGTTTCCCGAACTTAGGGTGCTGTGAGCTATGCTGCCGTTTTTCTCCAAGATATAATGCTTTTCTGATGAATAGTGGTATTTTATCAAGGAAGTCCTCGAACTGAAAGCCCATTCAGATTGAGGACAAGCTTTTGTGAATATAAAGATGTCTTTGAAACCAAATCAGAATCTCGGATGTGTTCCCAGTGAAGACGAAGGACGAGAAGAGGGCTTAGGCAACATCATCGTTACTGTTTGATCTTCCTGTCTTACACTTTTCTCACCTGACGGTCGTAGCTCCATTCTTTACGGCAGAACGCCTGTCGGCGCCCTATGAGGGCTTTGTATGGGTCCAAAGTGCCTTGCAGAAATTACGTGGGATTTTCAGTCTGCTCGTGGAGCGATCTTTCTGATCAACATTTTCGAAAAAATAAATGCAATAACGTCACTCAATAACTATTACTTCAGCAGACACTCAACAGATATCTTGGCGAGGATGTGACTTCAAAGAAGAAGAATCTGTCATGTCATCTCAAACGACTGAGACGGCCAGTAATTTGAAGAACCCGGTCCTATTCTACAGGAGATATCAATTTATTCAAATTATTGTTGCTACTTACAGTTTACTCACATAAAACGTACCTTTTCAGTGTGAAGGAAAACTGTGGTTTAACCTCCCAATTTTCAATGCCCAAAAGGATCACGCTTTCAAAACGCACATATTGATTAACGAATTTTCCTTCTTCCTCGAACATCCCAGTGTGGTAGCTGAGTCACTGAAATCTGGAAAATCGGTTGCACCCGAAACCTTCGACGAGGTCTCCATCTACTTTAGCGATATTGTTGGATTCACCACCATATCAGCTCTTTCAACACCACTACAAGTCGTTGGTCTGCTGAACGATCTCTACACGATGTTTGACGCAACCATTGATAACTACGACGTCTATAAAGTAAGTCGTCCTGAAAGGCAGAGACGTTATGGCGTCCGAACTTAAAAAATTTTTCTGATGGTACTTTAACAGGTGTAAACACCGCCTTGAAAGTTTCCGTCACTGTCCTTGCATTTATGCGTGTTCTCCTCATCTAGGCGCTTATAGATTGATGAACAGACAGGATTGGTATGGTTCATAAAGGCTAAGAGGATTGGTTTGGTAAAAGTTCTTACGTGCCCAATTCTTATATTTTTATAGTTATTCGAAAACAGTTATGTCCTCCAGGCAGCTGTCGCATAAGCGCAGGCGATCATTCAAAACACCGTTGGCATGCTACCTAACAGATCACCACTTGACGCTGAATGTGACGTGTTGTTTTCAGGTGGAAACCATTGGAGACGCCTATATGGTGGCTTCGGGGCTGCCCATTCGAAATGGTAGTCGTCATGCCGGAGAAATTGCCATGATGTCCCTGGATTTGCTCAGTGGATGTGGTACCTTCAAAATTCGACATATGCCAAACGTCCCTCTTCGACTACGCATTGGCCTGCATACAGGTTTGACAAAAAAATGACCTCCCAACTCCCATTCAGTTTTAGGGCCTACTGAATCAGAAGGAACATTCAGTATATTCTGCAGCCACCATACCGACTACATTAGCGAAAGACTAGTATCTTTCTATGTCTCCCCCTGCGCTTTGTCTAACTGCAGGCCTACTTGCTATGTCTTTTGCAGCCTACAGCATGATATAAACTTAGGATTGCTCTGTCATATCACATACTTACTCTAGAAAGGCATTTTCGATTTAACTGATGGCAAGATCTTATTTCGCAGCCGTACCTGTTAGGGGTATTGGAGCTAGGATTAGGGGTTAGGGGTCACGGTTGATGGTTAGGGGTCAGGTTTGAGGTTAGGGGTTGGGGTTGGGGATTGTGTTTAGGGGTTGGGGGTAGCGTGGATTTTGTCTTCTGCTGGTATGGCTACGAAATAAGATCCGACCTAACTGGCGTTGCTTTGAAACAGTGTCGACGTGGGCGAACAATCGTTTTCAAAACTCCACCACCACCAGGCCTGTAAATTCGCATGAGTACGATTTGGTAGAAGGGGTAGTAACTTGAATGGGGTTCCCAATCAGGCCGACGGACAGGGCTCCACGACGTTTCCGCCCCTCTCCTAGCACGCGGTTATCAATCCCTGCCTCCCCCCCCCCCCCCCCCCCCC